>RJWK010018733.1:0-33060 GCA_004363435.1 Platanista minor
GATGGACCTGAAGTCTGTCATACAGAGTGAAGTAAGTCAGAAAGAGAAAAACAAATACCATATGCTAACACATATATATGGAATCTAAGGAAAAAAAAAATGGTGCTGAAGAACCTAGGGGCAGGGCAGGAATAAAGACACAGACGTAGAGAATGGACTTGAGGACACGGGGTCGGGGAAGGGTAAGCTGGGATGAAGTGAGAGAGTGGCATGGACATATATACACACCAAATGTAAAATAGATAGCTAGTCAGAAGCAGCCACGTAGCATGGGGAGATCAGCTCGGTGCTTCATGAACAGCTAGAGGGGTGGGATAGGGAGGGTGGGAGGGAGATGCAAGACGGAGGGGATATGGGGATATATGTATACATATAGCTGACTCACTTTGTTATACAGCAGAAACTAACACACCATTGTAAAGCAATTACACTCCAATAAAAATGTTAGAAAAATTATAAAATGGAGAAAAAAATAAAAATGCTATTTTAGGAAAATAAAAAAAAAGAGCTCTGCAGCCAGATTATCTGCCTTCACGTTCCTATTTTACCTCTGATCAATTGTGTGGTTTGGACAAGTCACTTGAACTCTGCCTCAGTTTCCTCATCTATAAAATGAAGACAATAATAGTAATATTCACTCATTAGATAGTGGTGAAAATTAAATAAGCTACTAGATGAAAATAAGAAATTGGCACAAACTAAGTTCTATTTAAGTACTAACATATAATTGTTTTTTCCTTTTTAGTACACACATACTGTTGCAGACAGATCTTAGAGAGATCTCTGACAATTTCTGCCTCCTGGTATCCAAGGCTTTTGGTAATCCCCTCCCCTTGAGTGTAGGCAGGTCCCATGACTGGTTTCTAGATAATATAAAACAGCAAATGTGCCACATCCCAGGTTAGGTTATAAAGACTGAGTCTTAGAGGACTGGAGTCTTAGAGGACTGGCCTTGAAGAAGCAAGCTCCTATGATGTGAACTGCTTATGGAAGGGTCACATGGCAGGGAACTACAGGTGGCCTCTAGGAGCTGAGAGCCTCAGTCTTACAACCGTACAGAATTGAGTTCTCGCAACTGCTTAAGCTGGGAAGATGCTGCTAAGATTCTAGAAAGGAATACAGGCAAGCCAAACACTGTGACTGCAATCTTCTGATAGCCTGAGCAGAGAGCCCAGTTAGCCATGCCTTGACTCCTGACCCACAGAAACCACGAGATAATAAATGCATATTGTTTTAAGCCTGTTTTTTGCATTTGTTACGCATTAATATAAAACCAATACATATATCTCCATGTAAAATTCAGAGAAAAGAATAGTAAGATGTGGAAAAGTTTAAACTTTTTCAGTGCCCTGGTATATTTTTCTGATACTTGACTGGACTAAGCATTGTGAGTCCAGTGTTAGTTCCAGGCTGGACAGATTTGGCCTGGTCAAAGACATCGCTAAGTCTGTCTTTGTTAATTACACTGAGAACAATCTAACTCTGGTCTACACTTGTCCTCCTGGCCTGACTTTAGCTTTTGGCCTTCGTGAGTGGCAAGAGTATTAGGATGTCAGTGATGTTCGTTTTTCTAGCTTCAGTTCCCAGTTCAGAATTTTTAGCAAAAAAGTATGAACTCAACAGCCTTTTTTTTTTTTGGCGGTACGAGGGCCTCTCACTGCTGTGGCCTCTCCCGTTGCAGAGCACAGGCTCCGGATGCGCAGGCTCAGCGGCCATGGCTCACGGGCCCAGCCGCTCTGCGGCATGTGGGATCTTCCCGGACTGGGGCACGAACCCGTGTCCCCTGCATCGGCAGGCGGACTCTCAACCACTGAGCCACCAGGAAAGCCCCTCAACAGCCTTTTTGAGAGTGGGAATGGGAGACTGAAACATTTGTTGTGTAATGTAAAAGTTTAGTAGGCTTTGCTGACAAAGCTTACCCTGAATAGTGCTGGTTTTCTGAGGAGTTTCCATTCTCCTTCCCTCATCTGTTTGCTCCGCTTTGCCATTCCAGAGAAACAGACTGGGAGTCAAGGTATTTGTGTACTGGTTTGGGCTTGGCTTATTGCTGGTTGTAGGACTAAAGATGACACAGATGAGTTAGCTTAACTCTGTGCTCTACTGACCGCAAAGGGTTGGGGTCAGGGAAGAGATGAATAATAAATGAAAATGAAGTTCTGGGGAAAAGTTACAAAGGCAGAACAAATACAAGGCAGTGATATTACAGAAAGTCTGGAAAGCTCAAAGGAACCTAGGCAAACATTTAAAAAGCCTCAAGTTCTTTATCATATCAGAAGCTATCTCATATTGCCCATTCCAAAGATGAGCTTGCTTATGATTTAGAGTTTAGACTGAGGGATTCACGGAATTTGAGAACTGGAAAACAAGTTAGTTTCTCTCTTAGTGAACTCCTGTTTAAGAGTAGTGGTTTTCTAAATTGTTGAGTAGGGTTCTGAGGCTCAGTGGAAGAGAGTATTCCGGTTAATTATCCATCACTGTCTGCTATGGGCACAGGAGGGGATAGTGGCAGAGGTGGCATGCAGGCTACACATCTTCTGACCCTAATTCTAGTGCGACTGTTTTAATTTATGCCTGAGAGCACAGATGCATAGGGGAAAGATATAGCTTGTTAAGATTATGCAGCTAGTTTGCTTTCAACTTTGGAACAACATCACAAAAGGCAATTTGTACACTTCCTTACTCCTGCTAAGCATCTATATTCATAATGCCAACCATGAATTTTTGCTACTTCAGAAAGCCATTTTATTTCTTAAATTTGTGATGTCTCTATTACATTTTGCCAGTGTGAGGAAATGAGTGTCTAATCTTGTCAATGTAATATTTATTCTCAATCCCTGTAATATCCATTCATCCTTATTTGCAAGTTGATAAAATCTGTTGGCAACCTCCTTGAAGCTGCAAAGCAGTTATCCAAAACAATAATTTGCAAAATGTTCAATATAAATGGGCACATAGGCCATCCTTGAACACTGATGTGCCTTTTTGATTTACACGTTTAACTCAATTTTCCTGAAGTCTACTGTAAACTTTAAAACTGTTTACTACTTTTTTACAACCTTGTTTTAAAACTTACAAACCATAACATAGTGATCTTTCAGGATTACATCTGAAACAGATAATATTTCCAATAATCCCCGGGGGGGGTGGGCGATGGGACGGAAATGATGAGCAATTCCACAAGGTATTTCTAGACATAACAAAGAGTATACACTTGTATGTTATTTCAGATAGAATATCAAGGATGGAACATTTTGGTTCCCCTTGGCTTAACAGATGCCCCCTCTTGTTTAGAAATATTTCTTGACGAAATCTAGTTGGAGAGCTAGAAATGTACAATTTAAACACAATGCAATAAGGATTGATTTGCACTATGAGAAGAAATCTAGAGGGCCAGGAAAAGGCATGGTGAATTTGATGAAGGAAGGGCAAGCAGATTACTGCTGGAGTACAGAGTTTACACTGGTGAGATGGTGGAGATAAAAGAAGATGAAGAGATAGGCAGGGGTTAGATCAGAGAGAACCTTGTAGCTCATTTTAAGGAACTCAGGCACCTTAAACCTTTGAAGCAGGGCAGTGACAGGGTCAGACAGGCATTTTATATAAACCCTTGAACCTGAGGAAAGACTTGTGTTTCATGACTCTTTCAGTTATAATAAAATACTTATTGTACTCCATAATAAGTTTCTGTCATTCTGAAATCCATTTCTTAGCCTTTCAAAACTCACAAGGACATATATTTTTAAAAATGTGGTACTCTCTGGTGTCAATTTGTATGAGACATTTTTGGGGGGAGGCAGATTATTTTTGTGTTTAGTGGTTGCTGTAGTTTTCTTGAGTCTTTTCAGTATTCCCAATTTAGGCTACTTGGCACATCAAAATTTTATGGCTCACAAAAATGGGGTTTCCGTATTCAATCTTGAATTGCTTATTTATAGTCTTCCTCTGAAAATTCAGTTTTTCAAAGCCATCTCTTTACTCTCTCTTCCCCACTTCCTTTGCCTCTCAAATCAACAACTTGAAGATAGGCGAATTAACACACACTAGTTTGTAATAATAATGTAGGTAACTGAACACTGAATTATAGTCCGGGCAGAGGATATTAGGTACATTCTGTCTCCCAAACACCATCACAGATTATTCATATTCATTTCTTGCTATATGCATCTAAAGTACAAATTAAAATAATTTAGAATTCTGCAGGAAAGACAGAGGGAGGTAAAAGCTTATTGCCCATCTCATTGCTAAAGCGCTGGAAACATTTTCAGCATTCCACAGATCCACAGCTTGAAAAGCTGATTGTTTAAACATGGCATCGTGAGGGCACCACAGTTTAGAAAACAGTGGGGCAGGCTGTCGCCCTGCAGCCAGTAATAATCCACAGTAACCAAAGGAATAATAAATGCTTCATAAAACTACCTTTTTCCTTAGTTCATTATTGAATATTTTAAATTTATTTAGTATTCCTGCTGCAAAGACTATAATAAAGGAATTACCAATCAATAGATCATGTTCTTATCAAGTGCCAGACAAAATAATCCTCATAATGTAAGTACCCACTGTGAAAAGATAGTAGGAAACTGGCTGGAAGGAACCGTAATGTTAATATAACCGAATGCTATGCAGAACAAAAAGACGATATGCTGTGGGGAGCAGAAAAGACGATTATCTTTAAAGGAGAGACAGACTTTTATACAAGTGTTAGATTTTGATTCCTAATACTTGAGAGGATGCAAACGCGCTTCACCTCTGAAATGGCTCTAAATGTTTTCCCCTTTTTTACCAGCCCACTGCTTTTCTTCAGGCCATTAACAGCATTGTCTACCTGGACAACTGTGAGAATCTACTCACTGGTATCCAATGGCTTCAGATTTCATACTGTTGAGTCGACCATCCACTCTTCACCAGTATTATCTTTCAAAAACGCAAAGCAAACAATTTCACATTACTGCTAAAAACAAAACAAACAACAACAACAAAACCACACTCTTCCAGAGCATCCCATTATCCAGAGAATTATAGTCTAACCTCTTTTGTGGCGTATCCAATATTCTCTAAACATCTGCTCTAAATTACTCCCATCCCCGTCTTCTACTATTCCCTGCATTCTAATTACCCTGTGTCTGCACCAAATTCTCTAAAACACTGTGCACGTTCACAACTATAGACCTTTGCTCATGCTGAAGCCCCTGCTTAGAATGCTTTTCCTCTAATTCGTCACCTGAGAAAAACTTACAGCCAAGGCTATTATTTTCATCACAGTTTGACTTGTCCATTTTATTGGAATCTATTTTGCACTGCAGAGAACTTCTTCAAAGTATTAGTTAACCACTAGCCTTGTGCTATTGAAATAACACAATACATGTTGAGTAAAGCTGAAATCATACCTTAGTTGTCTTTTCCGTCATCGATGACTAACATTGTTCTTATACTTAACGGATCTTCAATAAGTACTCAAGCCTGTGGAACTTCCTGTGTCTGCACCCTTTCTCTTTGAGAGCCACCCTGTTCATTCTCAACCCTTTCCCCCCACCCCCCCAACTGGGGAACTTTGTGTATTTTTCAGCACCTAGATATTGAAAACCTGTTCAGCATGTGATTGCCTCAACCTATGCCTGTCAAAAGCCACACTGAATACAGAAGCAGAAACACAGACTCCAGTGTGACGTCTTGTCCTTGGTGTCTCCTTTGGGTTCCTGTCCCACTCTTGCTTTCCGACTGTCCAGGGACCAAGGCTGAGGGCACCAGGTGGAAGAAAGGTGGCAGCTCGGGGGGGGGGTGGGGGGAGGAGGCCTGTCTGATTGGTCAGGAGGCTTCCCAATCTGTACGCTGAGCCTCAGGCTCCTAGACGGAGCCCAGCACTGTGGCAGGATGTCTGGTTCAGGGCTGGACGAGCAAGGGCTCACAGACTGATTGACTGCCTCGCGATGGAAGCTATTTTTAAAATAGGCTTCCTCCTTAGGGAGGCCAAACAGTAGGAATTCTAGTGTATTTAGCAGCCATACTTGTTTTTCTTTAAAAATTATTAAGTTGACTCTTTGTTTCCAGCAAGTTGACCACCACAACCTCATCTCTCTGGAACCAGGTAACTGAATACAACAGACTGTGGGGATCCCAGACCCTCTGAGCAAGGAGAAAGCACAGTGCAGGGAGGATTTCTAACGGGAGCTCATTCTGATTCCTCACTTCCCAAGGTGAATCTGTGCAGCCCAGAGAGGCGCAAAGCTGGGAGCAGAAGCCGTGACAGTCTGAGGGCAGCGTCCAGGCCAAGAGGGAAACCCAGCTTCCTTCAGCCACTCTGGGCAGAAAGTCCTGGAAGTTTGTTCCTTAGCTGAAAAATCTCTCTCTGACATATTTGAGCGCATCCTGGTCTTCCTCGAGGCCTCTGCTGCAGGCCGAGTCAGAACCCGCAGGCCCCGGAGGGGGGCCGTCTTCCCCACAGTCCTGGTCCTCACTGTCCTCACTTCTGCTCCCGGAGGGGGACTCGGGGACGGTGGCGCTTAGCTGGCTGGGGAGTGCTCTGGCTTATCAGCGCCCGCCAGAGGCAGCTGTTCCAACGGCTTTTCCTGCTTTCGGCCCTCAATCAGGATCCCCGGAGCAACGTCCACAATTTCAGCTTCATTCATGCAGTACACAGTCCTCATAGCAGGAAGTCTTGCTGCAGCCACTGGCGCCGTGGCTCTTCTCCTCCTCTTGGGGGTCTTCACCTGCACCGTCCTCTTTTCAGCCGCCTGGGCTGTCATCCACGCGGGAAGCACCCTTTTATTATCATGATTTTAAGTCTTCCACCTCCCTAGTCTCTCATGAAGAGGAACCAGGGCCGAAGCTGAATGACTTCAGGACGGCAAATCCCACTCTCTCATCACACCAGGAGTTATAGGTCTGTTTGTCCTGAATGGGGAGCCCAGCTTTAGTTCCAGTGAGAGTGCCGCCTGCGTCCCCGGCGCTCCTCCAGCAGGGATTCCTGCCTCCTGGCCCACGCCCCCTTCCTGGCTTCCGGGGCGGGTCCAGGAGTCTGATTCTGGGCGGTTGTAGGGAGCTCGGAGCCCAGACGGCTGAGCCCCGCCCCGCGCGCACCGTGGCCCGCCCACCCCCACCCCGCCCCGCCCCACCGCTCCTCAACCCTCACTTTCAGTCAGTGGACAAGTCCTGCTGATTCAGCAACGTCCCCCTTGCCTACACCCCATTCCCACTGCCACTACCCTAGTTCTGATTCTCATTACCTCTTTCTTGAATTACTGCAATTGTCTCTTCAGTGGTTGTTTGGCTTCCAGCCCCTCCCTTAGATCATTTTACAACCAGCTGGTGGAGTTGTTTTCCTGAAGCTCAGCTCTAGTATTTCCATTCCCTGTCTTGAAAAAACATCAATGGCTCTCTAATGCCTGCAGAACAAGTCTAAACCCCTTAGCAGGTTCTCTATCATCTGCCCACCACATGCTTTCCCAGATTTTGTTATACATCCCCCTGTACAAACTCCACACACCACCCTAACCCTATTCTTTGTCATTCCCTGAACCTTTGTATGAATTCTCTCCCTTGATCTCCTAGTTCCTCTTTCCCTCATCTCAACTTGTTGATACGCCCACGTTTCAAGGAATGGATAAAATGCCCTGTTCCATAATTAGGTACTTCAGGTACCTAATCTCAGCCTTTTTTGCTCATAGAGCATATTCGTTGCATCACTAAAAATGTACAAATGTAATCTAGTAATCTCATTTCACTGTTATTTGTACATAAAACTCTACTCTTTTTTTAAATTTTTAAATTTTATTTTACTTATTTTTTTATACAGCAGGTTCTTATTAGTCATCAATTTTATACACATCAGTGTATACATGTCAATCCCAATCGCCCAATTCATCACACCCCTACCCTCACCCCACCGCCACTTTCCCCCCTTGGGGTCCATACGTTTGTTCTCTACATCAGTGCCTCAATTTCTGCCCTGCAAACCGGTTAATCTGTACCATTTCTCTATGTTCCACATATATGTCTTAATATACAATATTTGTTTTTCTCTTTCTGACTTACTTCACTCTGTATGACAGTCTCTAGATCTATCCACGTCTCAACAAATGACCCACTTTCACTCCTTTTTATGGCTGAGTAAAATTCCATTGTATATATGTACCACTTCTTCTTTATCCATTCGTCTGTCGCTGGGCATTTAGGTTGCTTCCATGACCTGGCTATTGTAAATAGTGCTGCAATGAACATTGGGGTGCATGTGTCTCTTTGAATTATGGTTTTCTCTGGGTATATGCCCAGTAGTGGGATTGCTGGACCATATGGTACTTTTATTTTTAGTTTTTTAAGGAAACTCCATACTGTTCTCCATAGTGGCTCTATCAATTTACATTCCCACCAACAGTGCAACACCCTCTCCAGCATTTGTTGTTTGTAGATTTTCTGATGACGCCCATTCTAACTGGTGTGAGGTGGTACCTCACTGTAGTTTTGATTAGCTTTTCTCTGATAATTAGTGATGTTGAGCAGCATTTCATGTGCTTCTTGGCCATCTGTATGTCTTCTTTGGAGAAATGTCTATTTAGGTCTTCTGCCCATTTTTGGATTCTTTTTTTGTTTGTTTTTGTTTTTTTTAATACTGAGCTGCATGAGCTGTTTAAATATTTTGGAGATTAATCCTTTGTCTGTGGATCCATTTGCACGTATTTTCTCCCATTCTGAGGGTTGTCTTTTCATCTTGTTTAAGGTTTCCTTTGCTGTGCAAAAACTTTGAAGTTTCATTAGGTCCCATTTGTTTATTTTTGTTTTTATTTCCATTACTCTAGGAGGTGGATCAAAAAAGATCTTGCTGTGATTTATGTCAAAGAGTGTTCTTCCTATGTTTTCCTCTAAGAGTTTTACAGTGTCTGGTCTTCATTTAGGTCTTCAATCCATTTTGAGTTTATTTTTGTGTATGGTGTCAGGGAATGTTCTAATTTCATTCTTTTACATGTAGCTGTCCAGTTTTCCCAGCACCACTTATTGCAGAGACTGTCTTTTTTCCACTGTATATTCTTGCCTCCTCTGTCATAGATTAGTTGACCATAGGTGCGTGGGTTTATCTCTGGGCTTTCTATCTTGTTCCATTGATCTATGTTTCTGTTTTTGTGCCAGTACCATATTGTCTTGATTACTGTAGCTTTGTAGTATAGTCTGAAGTCAGGGAGCCTGATTCCTCTCCAGCTCCGTTTTTTTCCCTCAAGATTGCTTTGGCTATTGGGGGGGTCTTTTGTGTCTCCATACAAATTTTAAGATTTTTTGTTCTAGTTCTGTACAAAATGCTATTGGTAGTTTGATAGGGATTGCATTGAATCTGTAGATTGCTTTGGGTAGTATAGTCATTTTCACAATACTGATTCTTCCAATCCAAGAACATGGTATATCTCTCCATCTGTTGGTATCATCTTTGATTTCTTTCATCAGTGTCTTATAGTTTTCTGCATACAGGTCTTTTGTCTCCCTAGGTAGGTTTATTCCTAGGTATTTTATTCTTTTTGTTGCAATGGTAAATGGGAGTGTTTCCTTAATTTCTCTTTTAGATATTTCATCATTAGTGTATAGGAATGCAAGGGATTTCTGTGCATTAATTTTGTATTCTGCAACTTCGCCAAATTCATTGATTTAGCTCTAGTAGTTTTCTGGTGGCATCTTTAGGATTCTCTATGTATAGTATCATGTCATATGCAAACAGTGACAGTTTTAGGTCTTCTTTTCCAATTTGTATTCCTTTTATTTCTTTTTCTTCTCTGATCGCTGTGGCTAGGACTTCCAAAACTATGTTGAATAACAGTGGCGAGAGTGGACATCCTTGTCTTGCTCGTGATCTTAGAGGAAACGCTTTCAGTCTTTCACCTTTGAGAATGATGTTTGCTGTGGGTCTGTCGTATATGGGCTTTATTATGTTGAGGTAGGTTCCCTCTATGCCCACTTTCTGGAGAGTTTTTATCATAAATGGGTATATGGAGCTGGAGGAATCAGGCAGCCTGACTCAGACTATACTACAAAGCTACAGTAATCAAGACAATATGGTACTGGCACAAAAACAGAAATATAGATCAATGGAACAGGATAGAAAGCCCAGAGATAAACCCATGCACCTATGGTCACCTAATCTATGACAGAGGAGGCAAGAATATACAGTGGAAAAAAGACAATATTTTCAATAAGTGGTGCTGGGAAAACTGGACAGCTACATGTAAAAGAATGAAATTAGAACACTCCCTAACACCATACACAACAATAAACTTAAAATGGATTGAAGACCTAAATGTAAGGCCAGACGCTATAAAACTCTTAGAGGAAAACATCAGAAGGACACTCTTTGACATAAATCACAGCAAGATCTTTTTTGACCCACCTCGAGTAATGGAAATAAAAACAAAAATAAACAAATGGGACGTAATTAAAATTATAAGCTTTTGCACAGCCAAGGAAACCATAAACAAGACGAAAAGACAACTTTCAGAATGGGAGAAAACATTTGCAAACGAAGCCACTGACAAGGGATTAATCTCCCAAATATATAAACAGCTCATGCAACTGAATATCAAAAAAACAAACAATCCAATCAAAAAATGGGCAGAAGATCTAAAAAGACATTTCTCCAGAGAAGACATACAGATAGCCAAGAGGCACATGAAAAGATGCTCAACATCACTAATTATCAGAGAAATGCAAATCAAAACTACAATGAAGTGTCACCTCAATGGCTATCATCAAAAAGTCTACACACAATAAATGCTGGAGAGGATGTGGAGAAAAAGGAGCCCTCTTGCACTGTTGGTGGGAATGTAACTTAATACAGCCACCATGGAGAACAGTATGAAGTTTCCTTAAAAAACTAAAAATAGAACTACCGTATGACCCAGCAATCCCACTACTGAGCATGTACCCTGAGAAAACCATAATTCAAAAAGACACATGCACCCCAATGTTCACTGCAGCACTATTTACAATAGCCAGGACATGGAAGCAACCTAAACATCCACTGGCAGATGAATGGATAAAGAAGATGCGGCACATATATACAATGGAATATTACTCAGCCACAAAAAGGAATGAAACTGAGATGTGATTGGACCTAGAGACTGTCATACAGAGTGAAGTAAGTCAGAAAGAGAAAAACAAATATCGTATATTAACGCATATAGGTGGAATCTAGAAAACTGATTCTAATGAACCTATTTGCAAAGCAGAAATAGAGACAGAGACGTAGAGAACAACCGTATAGACACCAAGGGGGAAAAGGGTGAGTGGGATGAATTGGGAGGGTGGGACTGACATATATACATTGCTATGTATGAAACAGATAACTAATGAGAACCTGCTGCATAGCACAGGGAACTCTACCAATGCTCTGTGGTTACCTAAACAGGAAGGAAATCCAAAAAAGAGGGGCTATATGTATGCATATAGCTGATTCACTTTGCTGTACAGTAGGAAGTAACACAACATTGTAAAGCAACTATACCCCAATTAAAAAAAAAATAGCATTGACCAATCATGAGGCTTTCTAAGTGACTTGGAATAGGATGACATACCTGTTAGGCAACAGTCATTAGAGGGGAAAGGACACTTCAGGATTAGAGTTTACCTTTCTGGTCTGCTAATTATATAAATAATATAAGATTACTCAACACTTTTCCTATCTGAAACAACCAGATTACTCTATATTATCAGAGCATAATGTCACTGAGGGTGTGTGTGTATGGTTAGGGGAGGGTGTTATCAATTTTAGTTATAAAGTTTTCAAGTGAGTAGAAGAGTTTCTATTTTTTTTCTGTAGACCTGTATTTATTTTTGTCATTAGAGAAGTTGTTTTATATCCTGTTATTTTTTTAATACCCGTATCTTTCACTTTTTGAAAAAATTAAAAGAAAACAAATTGTAATGCTGATGTCTCACCATTTTAGCACATCAGAAAGAGAAGACTCTTTTACAGCTGTCTCTCCTCTACTCAACTATGTGCTACTGTGTAAGCCTTGACCTTAACCCAGGTAGGGACCATCTCACTCACTCAAACCTAAACTTTAAGTCCTTGCAGAGTGTCTTTGGGTTCAGTGTTATGGCTCTTTCCCCAATCTTCACACATCTATAGCTAGTTGGTTGATGAAGCAAACTGTCATTGGTCTAATATGCAAACTGTGTCCATTGGTTTATTGCCAGATGAATTTTTTCATAATAAATTAATGATATAAAACCACTGTGCAAGCTAGCAAATCACTGTGAGTCAGAAAGCTCAACATGGCCTTAACCAATAATCCTATGCTACTACTTTTTCCAAAAAGTTCAATTATTCACTAAGAGTTTAGCTGAAAGTCTTAGATAATTATTGCAATATTTAAATAATATTTATGGAAATAGCCAAATATGTTCAGCCTTGGCTCTACCTCACGTGCAGACTTTTCACGAGCTCAGGAAAGTCACCATGGCCAGGAGAACTACCATAGTTCTTGATGACCTCTTGCCATTAGTGGAACTTTGGTGGCTTTGACAGAATCTCTATAGTCAGTGAGCACAGAAGGTTCACACTAAAGACACCAAATCAAGAAGAATCTCTAGGATTGGATTCAAAGAACATTAGAGATGGAGGGCATTAGAGAAATCTTTGAACAATCCCTCCCTCTCTTCTTTTTAAACAAGAAGACTCGTATCAAATATAGAGTTAGTTTGTAACAAAACGCTCTGACCCCTGGCCCTCCAGATCGCCTGCAACATCTATCTCCATACTGAACAACCTTTTTTCATACACAGAGCTCCGAATCATCCAACCAGTTCCAAAAGGAAGTCAGTTCTTATTACTAACATAATGGAGAAGTCTTCAGACTGTTAAAGTCATTATCAGACTAGCATCAAGTTCAAATTCTCCAACTCTCTCATTTAGTAAATCACACAAGAGCTAAAGTCAAGGTAACTAGAGCCTCAAAGCATAAAAAATAACTTGTTTGAAATTTATTTGCTGTGAGGAGGACACCCCACGTTTTAATGAACCTCAGAGCAGATACAAGCTGTCCTCAGTGGCTTTCGTATGAGTTCCCTACACATTCTTCCTTTAGAAATGCAAAAAATCTTTCAAGAATTGTATGCCTGCATGGAGAAAACTGCTATTGTGTACAATTAGCATATGTACTAAGGTTTGCCATTACTTTTGGTAATTAAAATCGTACAAAGAGAGAGACATATCCAATTCAAGAAAATTACACAGTACAGTAACACAATCATAATGGTTGCCTGACAATTATTAAAATATACCAAATTCTTCTTTACAGTAAAAGTATCCACTAGAGTAGCTTCTGAATAAGATCATTGCTGTGCTTTCTATTTAAATATGTTTTTCTGTGCAGGAAATTATAATTACATTTGCATAACTACTATAATCAATCTAGAATTATGGCTCAAATTTTTATTCTCCAAATCACTATTCTTTCTAAGACATCAGGAGCTCTGAGGCATAATCTGGGTTTGTGGATCATTATTCTAATTTGTAATGGGATTAAATGTATTTTTGCACCTTCTTTACATGAATCAGTCATTCTAGGGATACAGTAGGCAATACAACTACTTTGTGCAATTTGTTTATTTCTAATTGGAAAACAGGCTTTAATTTCCCAAATCCATTTTGTCCAAAACAAAAGAAAATAAACCATTAACAAAAACAATTATTTACATTTACAAAAGGAGAACACCAAACGATATTTGGATGAAGTGGACTTCCATAGGCAAGACAAACATTCACCTGTACATTCAGGTGTCCTGTACTTACTGAGATTAGCTGGGATGACCGAGCTAAATTCTGTCCCATCTTGGAAATACTGGCTACCATAAACCAAAGATTTCTTTTGAATGTTTCTCTTTATTCCTGATGAATTCAACAGGCTTCCATGGGACCTGATATTACAGCTATATCTATTTTTAAAATCCAAGTCAGATCTGATGAAAATGATAAGCTGACATAAAAATACCAATCTGCAACCAGCCTTCTAGAGCCATGGACCGGGAGGCTAGCTCTATGAGAACTTCCTGCTAGCTCCTTTTTCTGACCAGTCTGCTGACAGCGTCAGAATCCCACAGACCCTATCTGCATGGTTCTTGTCTCCAGAGGGCAGAGACTGAGGCACAGTTGCAGACCAGAGCATGAGGTACTCTAAAATCCAGTTTGTCTCTGGTCCTGCTACACAGTGTTTTTGGTTACCAGGCCCAGCTGCTCAAGCGAATGATGTCTCCATGGGCCAGGCCAGCACACAATAAATTCTCAAAAGCACCAGACAATATATATTTCCTGAGAGTCACTGTATGAAGTCACTACCGAAAGAAACCCTAAAGCCTTTCTCTAGCAAAGGATTTCAAAATCATTTCCACATGAAAAGATGTTAAAACTAACTCAATCTTTCAAACTTTTTTTTATTTTGAAAGGTTAGGAGCTTTGCTGAAAATTGCACAAGGAACTGTTCTAATGACGAATTAATTCAGATTGGCAAGACACACAGGAGTAAATATGTTCAGTGAGTAACAGCAAGGGTCACATGGATACCCAAAGGATTATGTATTGACTTTGGCAGAGAAATTGAGATAAACTGAGAACAAACATTAAGTCAGCCGTGGAATTACAGTATTACTTAAGTGTGTACTCAACTGTATGTTTATAAGCACAGACAATGCCTACCAAGGAAAAAGTGGAGGCAGCAGGTAACTCGACTTGTATTTACATAATTTTATAAAAATAAATTCTTGCCTCATTACTGAGAGCCAGCCTCTATTATTGATATATTACCAGCCTCTAGAAAGCATGGGAGCTCTAGATGTAGGCTCAGCCTTATTTGGAAGGTGTGTGAATTCAAAACAATGACAGTTTCAAGATTTCTTTCCTTTAAATAGGGTAACAACATTTATTCGAAAGATAGAGAAATATAGTCAAAGAAGCAGGCAAAAAATCATAAGAAATTGGAGGTAGGTGGATATTTAGTATGTCCTAATTTTGTTTTTTAAATTGTTTCTATTCTAATTTTATATACATGAAAATTTATGTACATGCAGGCACAGAATAAACGAAAGATATCCATTCCTTCCTTAATTCTGAGATAAAGCAAACCCACATGAAGCAGAAATTACATCACTTGTGTGCCAGTTTCAATGAACGCCTGACAGTGGAGGAGATGGAGAGTGGTAGAATGGTGGAACACTAAAGCCAGGTAGATAAATTGAATGTGGAGCTAAGACTTGAGCAGGGATTTAAAGAGGAGAAGCTATGTGGACAAGCTAGTAGGAGATTGATCCAGGTATGGCAGAAGTACTGAAATTCTAGTAATTATGGCAGCATAAACATTTGTCTAGTTTAAAGAGTGTGTGTTCAGAAAGAAAAACAAAACAACAAGACATGAAAATGGTGAGATGGGGGTTACAGCAGAACACAGATGGAGTTGAAGTGTTGGTGGGGGCAATCAGATTTAATACGAAGATATAGTTTATTTATCAAAGTAAAAACCCCAAAATTCTTTTTGAGGAATAATAGTCTCCAAGGCAGCTGAGCTTTATAATGAATAATGACAATGGCTAACACTTACTAGGTGTTTTCTATGAGTTCTGAGGACTTTATGAATGTCATATCATTTAATCCAAGATTTCTCAACCTTGGCACAACTGACATTTTGGGTTGAGTGATTATTTGTTGTGGAAGGCTGTCCTGTGTACTGTAGTATGTTTAGCTGCATCCTTGACCTCTACCTACTAGATGTCACTAACAACACCCACACCCCACACCTTTCAACATACACACAAGTCATGACAATCAAAACTATCTCCAGTCATTGCCAAATGTCCTCTGAGGCAACACCTCTCTAGTTGAGAGCTTCGGACGTTTTCTTAACAAGAAGCTATGAGTTAAATCTCATCAACTTTATTTTCACTAACTATCTTTTCACAGATGAAGTGCAGGGATGTTAAATTACTTGCTCAATGTCACACGGTTAATAAGCAGTAAAGCCTGTTGGTCTCTGCTCCTGGTTCCTGGCACAGACCTCCTATATCCCTTGGAATTTCCTGGGTGACAGCAGTGTCTTTTGCTTTGATGAATCTTAGTGCACTCCTGGATGGGAGTTGGTCACCAGGAAGACTAAAGTCAATATGAGAAGGTTGGAATTTTCAGCCTATTCCCTATTCTCCAGAGAAGGAGAGGGGCTAGAAATGGAGTTAATGATTGATTACGCTTACATGATGAAGCCTTCATAAAAATCTCAAAAGTATGGGGTTCGAAGCACAGTTGTTAAGTAACTTGCCCAATGCCAAATGGTTAATAAGCGTCAGTGAAGCTTGTCTGTGAACTTCAGCCACTTGATTCTAGGGACTGGATTCTTTTTTTTTTTTTTCTTGTGGTACGCAGGCCTCTCACTGTTGTGGCCTCTCCCGTTGCGGAGCACAGGCTCCGGACGCACAGGCTCAGCGGCCATGGCTCACGGGCCCAGCCGCGGATGTGGGACCTTCCCGGACCGGGGCACGAACCTGTGTCCCCTGCATCTGCAGGCGGACTCTCTCTCAACCACTGTGCCACCAGGGAAGCCCTAGGGACTGGATTCTTAACCACTATTGTCTATTGCTTCCTCATAATCTTTCTAGGCAAGAATCTAGCATAAAGTCCTATTAAAAAATAAGAAATAACCCAACATAATAGCCCTCATGTTAACTGAAATATTAAAAAAAGAGCCAGACTTCTTTATTTTAGTAACGATATCACAGCCAGTGCAGTCAAGACTCCTGTCTCTTGTTTTGCAATTTATCCAGTGACTGCCTTTCTCATCTAATGCTTTTTCAGTGATATGTTCTACATCATGTTAAAGAGATTTTGTTGTATCTGACCTTAAACTGACATCAGAGAAGCAATTATCAGCGCTTCTCTGGGCTTTGGCTGTGTAGGGAGAATAAAAGGTTCTTGCTTGCCCACAACTATTTAAAAAATGCAATTATTTGAGTATACCTTGTAGCTTCCAAGTGTACCTAGATTGTACAATGTGCCTAACTGTCCTAGCCAAAGGGGACGATCCACCTGCACATTTTCTGATCAGAGTTGCTCCCTTTTCCTTTAAATGATATATGGAAAGTGGGGAAAGAATGCTAGAAGGGAAAAAGGTCTGCCTTATCTTCCATGTGGGAGTTTTGCAATCATGTAGTGAGAACTCCTCTGACCTCATCTCACTTTAGGTAGGCAGGCAGGAGACTGTGGACAGAGTAAGGAGGAAAAAATGGGAATAACTTAGACATAATGGTCAAAGCCTCCTCTCTTCTGGAAAGGTAAACAGGGATTGCTGTTAAAGGAAAAAGACCTCAGCTAGGTAGAAGCATGCCTGACTCTGTGTGTGTGGCCTCTATTCTCCCATCTATATAATATTTATGAAAGGTTCTTCTTAATGATAAGTTTCCATGAATCAGTAATAATTAATGAAAGGAAGGATTTGTAGGCTTCACTTATTATTTTAATCTATTAAAAATCATAGAGAAGGCAGCAGGTGAGAGACACAAGAAGAGAATCACAGGTTCATATGGCCAAAAGCACACTGCTTGTCCAAAGCATGTCTTTTGATTCCAGAAGGTTCTACCTATGAAACCACAGACTTAATCTGAGACTCTGCTTCCTCTTCTGTGAGATGGAATAACACTACGTCTCCGGCAGGACTTCCTAAGACTTAGACTGAAATCTCCAAGCGGACAATATTTCAAACAGCATTTGGCACAATACAGGCAAAAAGTAAATACACACTGGCTAAATGGAGGTTGAAAGTTTTCAAGTGCAAATGTAATTGTGCAATGAAGTTTAGTTCCCTTTCCCTTCTTGGAGTTTCACTGAGCATGGAGAAAAAGTGAGGCTTATATTTATTTTAAGGAAACTCATGGCCTAACAGGAACGTGGAGACTAATGCAACTCAAAAGACCAAGGCAGGGGCTTCCCTGGTGGCGCAGTGGTTGAGAGTCCATCTGCTGATGCAGGGGACACGGGTTCGTGCCCTAGTCTGGGAAGACCCCACACTCCGCGGAGCGGCTGTGCCCGTGAGCCATGGCCGCTGAGCCTGTGCGTCCGGAGCCTGTGCTCCGCAACGGGAGAGGCCACAACAGTGAGAGGCCCGCGTAAAAAAAAAAAAAGACCAAGGCAACCAGGTAGGCAAAGCTCAGAAAGATGGGACACCAATCACAGGCATCAGGAGGAAAAGTATGAGCCTTAAGTAAAGACCAAGGGGTCCAATATTACTCAAAGAAGCCCAGATGCCTTTTCCTACCACCTGAGGGGCCTTTGAGTTCCAGTCAACTAATGTTGAAGTGACAGAACAAAGTCAAGTAGAGTGGTTGGCTTACATTTCATTGCCAGCGCTAGGGATGAAGTAGGGTAATGAGGTGAGGCTATATATATATAGACTAAATCAAGGAAGCTTATCTTCAGACACAGAAGCAAAGTTTGATCATTCCAAACCACTATACAATGAAGAGAGGGTTGCCTGGAACGAATGAATGAGATTAACAAGGCCTGTCTAACCTTCCGCCTCACCAAGTATCGACATTTTTTTTTTTTCTTCCAGCTTTAGAGATAGAGGATATGTCTCAGCTCACAGAATTTTAGGCATAATACTGGAAATTGACATTTGATTGGCATTTTATGCAGTACAATTGTGTAAACTTTCAGGCCTGCTGTATAATAATCCTTCCCTGCTGTGTGTGGAGCACTTTGGGCCCCTCTGGCTGATAGATGTGATGCGAATGGGAAGCATTATTATTACTTATGTTTTATAATATGTCCACTCTATGTCCTCTGCCACAACAGAGACTTCTCTCGAATGTGCGGTAAAAGCCCCCAAGTGATGCATTGTCAAAATATTTTTGAAATGAAGAAGCAAAATTAACCACAAACTGCCCCCTTGCCTCCATGAAAAGAGCACTGCAACATAACCAGGGAAAATCCATGTTAAATAATAAAAGCTACAACCAAATAAAAACCTAAAATATGGGAATGAGCCCTGTGTTTGGGAGAAGTATGCTTTTGCAAATCTCAACAATGGTAATTTTGCTTTCCAATTAAAGTGTAATAGCAAGAGAGAAAATCATCATCCAGAGCATCCTCAAGAATAGCTCAGTGAATTTTGCTTTACTCAGTAAGAAGGAAAGTTTTCAGTAGAGCCCTTTCCTGGGTAAAGATTTGAGCAGCAAAGACACAGGATTTTTTTTCCTCTTTGCATTACCCAAACCCAGATATCTTCTGATGACTCAGCAATTCATAAAGACCTTTATGGTCAGGAAGCACATATTTAAATATATAGTGAACAAGTGACAAACGACAGACGCTAGTTTTTTGGTGGGTAAAATTCTTCTAAAACATCAAAGATTTTCTAAGAGCAGCAGGTTTACTCCTTATATCATTGAGTTTCCATTTAGGGACAGGTCATATTAATTCTCAGGAACTCTTTCCAGAATGTTGTTTAATTAGTGTGACTCTTTTAGATTCCAAATCAGGATGCTATGGTATTTTAATACAGGAAGATATCAGTTTAAATGTGATAGATAATTGACTCTCTACAGTTTAATACAATTTTAAAAGATTGTAACTTGGATGCTTTCTCTGCAGTAGGAATGCATCAAAGGGCCCCCCCTGTGGGCTGAAAAAGTTAATGCACTTCTCTAAAGGTTCTGAGTCCTGGAGAACCTAAAACAATAAAATAACATTTCCTCATTAACATACTAGTCACAATGTCATTCCCATAAAGTGACTCTGGCATAAAAGGCTGGCCTTTTTCCAGATGATCTTTTATGGGGATGGTTTATTTTTCTTGGTCTTGACATTAATGAGCTATGTATTCACGGAAATAGATTTCAATGCCTGTCAGATTACTAATCAGATGCTTTTCTGCTGCTCCAAGAGCAAGCAGGGACCTCTGGTAAAATGGGGGAACACTAGACGGTTCATTGAAAGGGGTCATGAAAATAAATGTGAAGGCAGTAATGGACCTGTTCCAACTATGACTTCATGACAAACTGCTATGACTTCCAACATTTTATTACTTGCCATATCTTCCTGTTTTGCATTATTGTCATACCTTTTTTTTTTTTCTTCCGAGTCTTACATCTTTGGGGAAAAAGAAGATAAAGATATATGTAAACTTTTTTTAAGGTTGTAAGGTATCTGATCCTAAAATTCAGAGACTGCTGATTTGATATAAAAAGTATGTTTTTATAGCTCAAGGCTGCTAGTTATTTCCAAGCATCTTGCAGGAACAATTTCTTTCTTGAGCAATTCTGGTATATCCTATTCTACCATGTCCTATTCTACCATAGTAGGCTGAAGTTGACTTTTTCATCAACATTTTACTTCCTATTTATGTGAAATAGGTTGAAGATGTTAAGGCAATTTAACAAGAGGGATGGGCACAGGAAATAGTCATTTATATTGATCACAGCATCCTGAGCCTCAGTGGAGATGAAGAGAATATTTTTAAAAATCAGGAAAAGAATGAGTTGGCAGGATTGAGAATATAGGGAAAATATTACTGGAAAATACTCAGTAGGTAAATATAGATGAGGGAATAGGCACAAGGTCAGGCAGCAAGCACACTTAGCTTCATATTTCCTAATCACTCCCTCCGCTTTGCAAACCCTTCCAAAGCATTACCTCATCTGTGCTTTCATCATCCCCAGTGTGTAAGATTCAATTACTCATCCTATCCCTCTGTGCAACCGAGAGATTTACCTTTACTCATCCCTAGTTGTCTTTACAGTCATTTCCTCAGTTTAGCACTTATTTTGATTTTAGACTGATCTTGCTAACAAGTTTGGAAGCTGTTTGAGGACAGGTATTCATCTTTTCTGTACTTCTCTTGAATCCTCTTTTGAATCCTTAGTCCTTAAGAGATAGGTCTTGATTGATTATAACAAGGTAGTTTCAGAGCATGTGGTAGATTATTGAAGGCCAAGTTTATCATTTCCAGCGTGTGTGTGTATATTTGTTAACTGTACGCTGCAAAATGGGCATTTCATACTCAAAACTCAAGTAGCTGGGGCACCAAATTATAATTTTGATATATATTTCATAATCAGAGAATGACTGTGTATCATTCCTTATAAGAAGCAGTTATAAATACATGTTTGTCTTTTTCTTAAATGGTTTTATTGTTTACTGTTATATTCATTCTAATTAAATGGTTTTAACACCATAATGCTAAAGTGTCTTCTGCAGTTTCATTTTTTTAATCCTAAAATTCATAACTGCATACTGCAAGTGTACTTATGACACATTCTTGATGTGAAAATGCAAATGTTTCCAAACATAATTATTCATTTGTAAACACTGTACCCACCTGGACATTTTTCCCAGCAAGGGTTATTTTCAGAGTATGCTTTTGTAGATTAATACTCTAAGGAATTAAATATAATTCATATATGAGCCAGTAATGGAAATTTATATGCAATCATATTATTTACTTGATAATTCCATATCAATTTAATACAGTCAGAATGCCCTGTTTCACTCCTCAGTGGTAGTTCTAACGGATTTTAACAAATTCAGGATGAACCAGTCATGGATGGGAGGAGAGCATTTAAAATTCCTGCTTTAGCCTTCCAAATTTAAAATAAATAAAGTTCTCTTTTTTCCTCTATTTATGTTATATTACATATATATGTATAAAATATATTTAAATATATGTATACATACAGATACACAACTACAACAGAAAGATCATTAAATATCTACCAAAATCTCTCCTGCCTGCCCCAATCCTCCCTGTTTCCACTTGAATAACTATAAATAACATTTCTCAGTTCTTCCAGAAGGAAAAAAAAAAAAATACATTCAACTTGATCTCAAGAAAGCATTTATCTTACGCTGCCACGTTAAGTCAACAATTTTAAAATATACTAAATTAAAAAGTTCATTTAATCATTAGGTAGGAGGTTAAAGTACATAGCACTTTACCAATGTAAGCCTTTTCCTAACTATTAGTAGATACTGACTTCAACTGATGATGCCTGGTAGCTGTACCAAACTTTTGCAAAGGGCTGAACACGCATAAGCACTCTAAGAAGGAATAGGAAATACGCTGTCATCTACTTAGGTCTTTTTTTTTTTTTTATAAATTTATTTATTTTATTTATTTATTTTTGGCTGCATTGGGTCTTCATTGCCGTGCGCAGGCTTTCTCTAGATGCAGCGAGCGGGGCTACTCTTCGTTGAGGTGCGCGGGTTTCTCATTGCAGTGGCTTCTCTTGTTGTGGAGCAGGGGCTCTAGGTGCGTGGGCTTCAGTAGTTGTGGCTCGTGGGCTCTAGAGCGCAGGATCAGTAGTTGTGGCACACGGGCTTAGTTGCTTCGTGGCATGTGGGATCTTCCCGGACCAGGGCTCAACCCATGTCCCCTGCGTTGGCAGGCGGATTCTTAATCACTGCGTCACCAGGGAAGCCCTACTTAGGTCTTAACACTGCACAAATAGTGCTAATCTGAGATGTCTTCTGGAGTTTTGAAGCATAGGTTGTTTCTTCTAATTTAAGGACCAAGTTGCTTTGGAGTGTTCATTCTCTAAGATGTCTATGGGGTGTATCTATGAAGCTTGATTATGTTTTCTGTGTAAGATCTGGGCAAGCTGGATATAGCCAGTATAGCAGGATGGAAAGGTATTTTGCTTTGAAATATGCACAGACTCAAGTCATAAAATCTAGGGTAAGCAAAAACAGGCAGTAAGCATATTGCGATTCTCTTAGACAAGGAAAGAATCTTTTTGTTAGTTTGTTTTTTGTTTTTTTATATCTCTAATATATCACATAGTTCCTAAATGCTTCCAGTTTAGAAATATTGTAAGAAGCAATTTTTTAAGAAACAAATTATTAGAGACTCAAACGTGAGCCTTTATTCCACTAAAAGAAATATAATTAAAGGAGCCAAGGCTGTTAGTTAAAACCAAGAGAATTCTTTACTGCTGTCTTCCTAGACTTTAGAATTCCTAAAATGTGTTAAATAATCAAAACATTTTGAAAGACTTTTTAAAATATAATATGCAGTCATCTTGAACATATATTTTGCTAAATCATCTATTTAAAAGTCTTCTACTTTATCACCCTACATAAAAGATAATTCAGACACTGTGGCTACATAACAAATGTTGGCAGGTAATAAAAAATGATAAATAACTTTTCTAATTATTCCAATCCTGGGTACTGACTCTTAGAAAATGAAAAAAAGTGGCATCTTATTGCTTTCTAATTTAGAAAGCATATTAATTCTTGCAGTTAATGATTTGATACATAGCATGCTACTAGGTTTTCTAACACAGTTAACTCCTTAACACAAGAATCTTGGCCTCCCCAACGTAATATAAATAAAAGATATAAATCATTTAGAAAAACAGAGGTTTACACTTAGCACCAATTCAAAGTTCTTGTGAAAAAAATTTAAAGGATGTGTACAAAATTTTAGAACTGGGATACAAATCTGAAATGTAATAGGATCACTGCCGAACAATTACAGATAACAGAATAAAATGTATGGTTCCTTTCCCAGAACTTTGGAACACAATCAAGACAGTACAAAATAATTTTGAATTCTTTATTTTTAAAAACAAGAGATGTGTTCTATTTAGCTATACCCTACATTTTCATTTTACTGTTTTTCTGAAATCTATGATGAATAGTTGCTGAAATGTCAAGGAATGAAAACATTAGATTTTTATTCAGTGACCTGTAAATTTATTGGTTGTCAGAATCTCTTATATAGTAGGTAGAAATAAAGCTTCTATGGCAACCAAATTCTATCCTCAGCTAATGCTGGGGTTCAGTTTCCATGAATATTCCCAAATCTTGTTGAAATCAAGTAGCACTACATCACTATATTGTCTTCCAAGGGACTGTGTCCTTCTACAATGATAGCCAGGGAAGAAACAAGGATACATTGAAGATAGTGATTTGTAGCAGGTGCTAGGGCTTGCTTGATATAGGTACATATGCTTGTCAGTCTACGTAATATACTAGAATCCATAAAAGCACAAATCACTGCCAAGAGTTTCTCCTGTCCTTTTTGAAAAGAAGTCACAAGACTTAACCTGGCTTAGTAAGTGTGGGTGTTGCTTCTTTAAATGAGATTTTGATTAAGAATTATTATATCTGAAAGTCTTTTTGCTTTCATCACTTATATTTTTTGATACCATTTCAAAACGTGATATAAGTTATAAAGGGACACTGATGAGCTTATAGTTGCCTTGACACTAAATCCAACTAAAAATGAACCCAAGAACATTAAAGGGGCTAGTGTCAATTTTTTTCTGTGAAAAGTCAACATGTTTTCTCCTATCAATGTGTTCAACCTGGTGATCAATGACAAGTTTGCAGTAAAAATCTGGGACTGGTTTTTACTTACTTTGAATAAAAGGTTAACAATACAGGCTTCATGGATGTTTAACCAGCAACACATTTTTAAAAAAAATGAGGGAGGCAAAGGCAAAGCTAACGGATTAACCTTTTAAAAAGTAGTTCAGTGGGATAACTGCTGTAGCACCATTCACTTCAGGGCCAAACTTGTTTAAATGGGCAGTCTCCCTTGGATCTTATCCAAGGAAATTTAAGTAATCAAATACCAAATCATGGTGCGGCAGATGGGATGTATGACTATTTTGCATATTGTTTAGTGAGTGTCACATATAATTTTTAGAAAAGTAAAGTTGTCCTCTCATACGTAATTTTTAAAATAACAAACTAGTTTATATATGTCATTTAGAAATATTAAGGACAATATTAACATATCTGACATTTATGCCAAATAGTTTACATTGGCTATTTCATATAATCCTCACAGTACTCCAGGAATTAGGTGCTGCTACTCTCATTTTACAGATGGAGCTATGTCTCTCTATATATTGCTAGTTCTTGCTGCAATCAAGTAGTGATTCATCATTCTGTTGTCTTTCAAGGGACTGTGTGTCCTCCCTTCCTCACTGAGAGGGAAGAAACGAGGATAATGATTTGTAGTAGGTGTTGAGGCTTGCTTGATATATGTACATATGCATGTCAGATGGGTTTAAATAATGTGCCTTATATACCACATCAGGTCAGACAAGGAACCAAGACTGTGAACTCAAGTCTAATCAAGACCTTAGGCCTTGAGTTCTTAGCTATAATATCTATCAACACAAGACACTGGGTTTTGTCTTGTGTGTTTTGCTGAAATATCTTACATTCAGAAGTAACCTAAGGTTAAACTAAAGAGAAATAAGAATTTCCCTTAGTCTCATGCCCTACTTTGCCTGAATATATTTCTTAACACCTTACTTTTGCAAGAAAATCACAATACATAGTCTATCCTATAGAATAATACTAACAGTTTCCTTTAAAGTGTGTAAGAGAAGGCTTCTTATCAATTACAGTTCTAGCTAAAGAATTAAACACTGAATGCAGAGAACTAGCTCTAGTCCCATTTCTGCAACCAGTTTTATCACCATGGTAAGTTGTTTAATTCTTTAGGTTTCTCAACTATAAAATGAGGATTTTAGACTTGCTGACATAGATTCACAGTAGTTTTAAGATGGTATGATAATGACATTCACTCAGACTATAAGTTTACAAACATTGCACTAGACACCAAGAAGAGGTTCACAGTGGCTGAGGACAGGTCAGGTCTTGAAGAGGTTTATAATTTGGGGAGTTGGGGGCAATGAGTGAGGTAGGGAGTGGACAAGGCACAAAAGAAATATGTTCTTTCTCAAAGATGACCTTACTGACACACTATAACTAAGATGTTCGTTTTAACTAGTTCTACAACAGACACATACAGGCAGTATCTTACCACAGTCTCATAAGCAGATGGTTTGTGAACAAGGTGCGGGGAGCAGTGCAAACATGAGTGGGTAGAGATACGAGGTCTTAAGGTAAGAAGACTGGCTGATACAGAGACCTGGAAGTGGGGATAAGGAGTCAGAGGAGTTGAAATGGAGAGGAGCTTACATTTAGGTGGGTGGGGAAATTAGACGTGCAACGTCATATGGAACAAAGCTGATGTAGACAATGGAAGCCATGGGCTTCCGGAAAGTGGCTAAAGATAATGAAGTTGGGAGGGGGAGAGTAGGCGAGGAGCAGAGTGTGGAAAAATGGGAAACATGACAACGTCAAGCAGGAGGGAGATTTGTCTATGTTTTAAAACATTATATATTTAAAACATTTTTCTGAAAATAATGTTAGCTTCTTAAGCATCTGTAAATGCCAGGAATGTCACATGCATCATCCATTGTACTTTTTATAATCATCTTACAAACTAGGTAATAATTTTCCTATTTTATGGGTGCTTCATCAGGTTAAGCAGCTTGGTAAAGGTTACCTACCAGCTAGTTAATGGATAAGCTAGGAGGAGAATATACGTCTGTTCTGCAGGTAACACCATGTGAACTCTCAGTCCCAAACTAATTTTGCAAATATGCAAGTGAGTGACTTGAGGCTAAACCCAACTGTGAACATTTTATAAGGAATTCTTAGAAATTACTACTGGCGTTTTCTCCCTGGTTCTGTGGCAGGTGTCAATTTCTTTGTTTTCAGTATCCAGGCCTATGACTTGCAGGTGTGGCATACTGAGTGCATAAAATACTTGAAAAATACATGGGGCAGACAGCGGGGATTAATAACTGCCATTTATTAATGCAGTAAACTCACCTCTCCACCACCTGAAGCCCACTGTCTGCCTACAAGAGAAAAAAATCCACTCAATTTGAACTTCAACGTCTCTTCAGTTTTTGAGGCACATGCTATCTGAAACACCAGACTTTCTGTGTTTAAAACAGAGACTTTTTCTTTCTCAAATTTGACCCTGAAATGTCCTCCAATTTTAATGTCAGGAGGCTTACTGCAGTGGTCTGGAGAGCCATCAAGTTCATCAAGAAAACGTGCTCTACTTTTCAACACCAAATAAATGTCTCTTCCCTGCATCCTGCTTAAAATGGTCACTTCCTTCCCATGGTTATTTTTATTATTCATGTCATCAGATTCAGCAATGTGAGATCTATTTAGGGGGAACATTTCATCAATTACAAAACATAGAGCATGCTTCTGTCTCTCAAAGGGTTTAATGACACCCTAAATAAGTTCTGAACTAATGGGAGAATTACAAAGAACACTCTTCTGTTTAAAACATTAAAACTGAACACTTGGAATAAAAAATTGAAAAGCTGAAGTTTAACAAGGGACACACTCCTTCTCCGTGTGACTCATTAAATGTGTTATTATTTTTACCCCGGGAAGTGAATTCTTTCACTTCCTTTTAAGATTATGGCCCTGGCAACTTATCACCCAAATGATGGAGCATGAAAAACAAGACAGTTGGAGAACAACTCACAGTAAGTAGCTGATTTCATGATTTTCATGTGCTACTCAATAGACTTTGACATTCTCGCCTCACTTAAATCTATTTTCCACATAGCATCCAAAGTCATCTTAAATTATAAATCAGATCATGGCATTCCTCTACTACTCCCTTCATTGATTCTCCCTGTTCTAGGAATAAAGGCTGAGTCCCTATCCTATCCTACTGTCTCTGTGTATTCTAATCTCTGTCTCCTAAATAAGGGACATTTCTACCTTAATTTAACACCCTTACTCAAACTATACCTACCTCCCAGGGTATCTTGCCACATGCATACCTATCAGAATCCTCCTCCACATTAAGAACTATCACAAAACCCACCTCCTCCATGGAGCTTTCCCTGATTGCTGCAGTGGTAAATAACTTCTCCTTCCTATTATGTTGTATTGGTTTTCTGTGGGCTGAGACTCTGTTTTCAAGATCTTTGCGTTTATAACCATAGTGATTTGTACATTGCCCTGAGAATAGTAAGTACTGAGACCATAAGGTGAATGCAAAATTTAAGGGAGGCTGTGGAGAAAAAAAAACCTGTTGGCAAGTATACAAGTTCCTTTGCCTTTCTATCTCTAATTTCTCTTACTTCTGTCCTTGATCATGATCATATAAAATGTTTACCGAGCAATTATACTCCAATAAAGATGTTTAAAAAAAAAGTTTACCAGTTGTTCACAGGGAGTTAAAATGTTGCTCTTTAAAATTCTTTTGTAGAGATACTGATGGAGCTTTTACAATTATACAGAGAATTGTGCACGTATTTCTTCTTTAAAGACTGGATATTACCCAGTCTTCCTAACTACGACAAGAAAGACATCAGGCATTTTAAAACAGTAGACCCAGATTCTAAAATAATAAGGTCTTTTTTATTCTCAAGATTCCAAACATAATCTGATTGCCCTTCAACAGCCTTGTAAATAGGCACACATAATCTCATTCCCTATAGAAAGAAAATCAATAACATAGTGTGTCCTACTGAATGCAACACGGGTTGGCAGTATAAGAGTTAAAAGAAGAGATTCTCACTCTTTGGACATGCTCCAACCATCTGAGTAGGCAAAGTCACAGAGCACCACCTGGGCATGATCACCTGCACACAGCCAAGGCCGTGGCGGTCCTGACAAGTAGTAACAACACACAAGCCACCAAATAAAAGGACAGGAGGCCAGGCCACTGGGTAGTCTCCAGAAGTATCTAACCCTTCTTCTTCCTCTCCTCATTCTACAAAGTCTAAAAATACTATAAAAAAAGAGTCTAGTATAGCCTAGACACTTCATTGCCCCTCTTCTGACAATGCTTATATGAGGCAAAGTGGAGTTCACGGGAATCTTCATCTGTGATTACTTGAACAATGAACCCATACCCCTTATGACCAAGGCAGTGTATGCTGAGTTCAGATAGAACCAAGATATAGAACCTATATCATCTTGGACTTTGCAATGCCATTAGTAAGGTAGTTACTATGGAATGAAGTGTGTTCCCCATAAACTCATATGTTGAAGCCTGTGATATTGTGATACAATAAGAAATATATATTTTAGTCTTTGTTCTTGGCTCCTGACCAGAGCTCCTAAATCCTTTTTAATTTCCTAAGTGATAATGGTGGTAGGAGCATCTTTTGTTCTAATCTTTGCTCTGTGACCCTGTTTCCTGATATAGAACTCCTAAATCCCTTGGAATTTCCTGGGTGATAGCAGTGTGTTTTGTTCTAAAAGAGCAACTCTTGGTGGGCTCCTGGAGAGCTTCTGAATGGGGGCTGGTTACCAGAAAGACCATGATTAGAAGCCTGAAATGTTCAGCCCCACCCCTCATTCTATGGGGAGGGGAGGACTGGAGACTGAAGTTAACAATCCATCATGCCTACATAATAAAACTGCCATAAAAATCCCTGAACTACGGGGTCTGGAGAGCTTCCGAGTTGGTGCACACATCCCTGTGCTGGGAGGGTGGCATACCCTAATCCACAAGGACAGATCCTTGTGACTCTTCTGGACCTCAGTCTAGGTATCTCTTCATCGGCTTATTCTTTGGTATCCTTTATTATTTCCTTTACTATACAGTAAACTGGCAAATGTAAGTGTTCCTGTGAGTTCTATGAGCCATTCTAGCAAATTACTGAATTCACGGAAGAGGTTGTGGGAACCCCAATTTATAGCTGGTTGGTCAGAAGTACAGGTGACAATCCGGAATTTGTGATTGATGCCTGAAGTAGGAACAGTCTCGTTCTGAGTCCTTAATTTGTGGGATCTGACCCTAAATCTAGGTAGATAATGTAAGAACTGAATTGTAGGACATCCAGCTGGTGTCAGATAATTGTTTGGTGTGGGGGGAAAAATCCACACGTTTAGTGGCCACGAGTACTGCAAGCAAAAAGAAAACAGAGTTCTTCCTTTCAAAGCCCTAACCCCAACATGACTGCATGTGAAGACAGGATCTTCAGGGGTTAATTAAGGTTAAAGGAGGGTGGGCCCTAATGCATTAGGATTGGCGACTTTATATTAAGAGGACGATGAAGAGATCTCTTTGTCTCCATACATACACACAAAGGAAAGAGCTTGAGAGCACACAGTGAAAAGATGGCTGTGTATAAGTCAAGCAAAGAGGCATCAGAGTGAAACCTATTTTCCAGCACCTTGATCTTGGACTTCTTAACCTCCAGAACTATGAGAAATAAACTCCCATTGTTTCAGCCATCTAGACTATGGTATTTTGTTACAGCAGTCTGAGCTGACTAAGATAGCAGTAGAGCACTCTTGAGTTCTGCATTTAGTTGGCAGAGATTCAAGTACAGGATCCACCACTCATTACCTATGTGACTTGAGGGAATTTCTTAGCCTTACCCTTAATAAGTCAGAGGGTCTTCTTCTGAATGGAGCCTATACAAATATCTCCTTCAAAATATTACTGAGGATTTAAATGAGAAAATGCATATAAAGTACTTGGCACCATGCCACAAATACTTCAAAGACACACATGCAACCTAGAATTTAACAAGTCTGGGTAACTGTGTCAAGTGAGTGGGAAAGACAAAAAGGGCTGTAGGAGTTTGGAGGAGAAAGAGGGTCCCTTTGCTTGGAAGACTTAAAGAATGACCAAGACACTCTTAAAGTTTCCCTGAGCTTGAGTACAATTTAGATAGCTTTCTTTCTGACGATAGGCCCCAACTTCCCTTTTCTTAGAGCATTTACTTTTGAAAACCATAATTACAAATTCTTTCTCTGCCCTTTTTTAAAGGTACATAAATCTCCTTAAAAGCCTCTTGCCAGTTTTACGACCTAGGGAATATCTTTCTCAAGGACCTGGGATCCATCCCTTTGAAAGGTAATTATCAAGAAAGATAGCATCCCCACCTCCCAGTCTCTGTGGGAGGATAGGAGCCTAGCTTAGGTGGGCATCCTCCTCCAAGTTATAAAATTGTCTCCTGTCGTGAAGAAACAAGAAAGTTTACTTTCCCTTTGAGTAAGGCCAAGTAGCAAACACAGGTGACCTACAATCCTCCACCTCAGCTCTTAAAAATCCTCCAGCTCTTTGACCCAGTGGAGTTGAATTCAGTCTTTCTCCCATATTGCAATAGTCATGAATAAACTCTTCATGCCTGATTTTTAAACTTTGGTACAATTTTTTTTTTTTTTTTTTTTTACTTTGATGGGAAACATTCACAGATAACATAAAACTTGAGATATGCTGTAAAGTGTAGCTTAGATATTGGTTTTGCCGTGTATACAGATAGCTTAGAATAAGAAGTTGCGTATATTTTATTAGTTAGCAGTAACTAATTATGCCATGTCTCAATGCTTTATTAAGGATTATCACTGAGAATTTTTATCAAGTATTGATATTTCAACAGTTACTTAGAGAGCACCTACTAAGTGTTTTTTGAGATTTTAAATCTCAAAACCCTGTACTAACATTAGAAACTCTATGGACCTGAAGTCTTGTATATGTTTCTAGGAAACTGATCACACATTTAATACTTTGCACATTTAATACTTTGCAGAGAAAGGAGTTCCTGGCTCATAATTTTAAAATATTACCTACAGTGAGATTGTTTTCTAAAGAACTCTTTAGGATGTAGCATACAGACCAATGTGTAAAGCATATCTTTTTACTAAACAAACGTAAAGTTACATAAATCTAATATCCGAGTGACTCCTAGGCAGGTATTAACACTCATCTGTATGACTAATGTGGAAAGTTTCATTACTCTGTGTAAGAAGACCAATATGCTAGGATGAAATCTTTTGCTCAAACTCAGGTTATGTTATTACACTGTTAATCTTGATGTATTTTAAAAGAATTTAGCATATTTTTTAATCAAGCACAATAAGTTACAAAAGGAATCCAAAAGGATCTCTCAAATGCCTATCTAAATTACTCTGATTATTCCTAGTAGAATGTTTTCCTTTCTTTTTTCTTACCCATATGCATCTTAATTATACTTCAGAATTTATCAGAATAAATTAGTAAAACTTAATTTCCTTAGCCAGATTTTTAGTTATTTTTTCAGTTTAAAGTACAGTCACCTAGGCACCCAGAAAATATAGAATTTAGAAATCTTTTAACTCAATGAGGATGGAAAGAGTGAACAGGTATCATTTTGCCAATTCTCCTGTTGTCTGAGGCTAATCGCTTGCTCTCCATATACCAAATTGTGTACTTAGAAAATATCAATGCACAAGGAAGAGCAATGCAATTTGTCTCACCCAAATGCATCATATAAAATGACCAAGTGCTGTTAAGTGCTAGAAATGTGTCTCAAAAGACTCTCCATGTCTACATCACTTTGGGGTTGTTTAGAAGTTCAACCCTTTTAGTGAGAAGTATTGAAAGATAAATCTAATTCCCAGCCCTTAACTCACCACTTACAGAAGAGGCATTTTTATTGCAGAACATGTCTTCTGATCTTGCTAGTTCCTAATGAATGTCTCTGGCCTGCCTTAGCAATGTACTAATTCTAATAAAATGAAAGACACAATTGCCCCCTACCCAATTCTAAAAAGAGTGAATATATCATCCATTGTAACAGATGAAATGTGTTAAAAAGAATTCAATATGGGGCTTAAAAAAGAGACAGTAAGAGACAATATCTACCATTCAATTTGAAAATTCCTCTTGGAGAATAATACAATATGACAGATACACCATTTCATTGTGGCTATGCATCCATTACTGTTAGGAAGAGTATGAATTTCTACATATGCTGAAAGTCTTGATGATATGTGCCAGAGAGAAAAAGCACCTTTGTTCATTAGTAATAAATATGCTCTTGTCCATTCCTTACATAAATTAGAACAGTTAAGATTTTATTTGGCTGTCCTGGAGGATGGGAAATTTGACCTGAAACTTTACTGTGATACTGCTAGAATTAATTAGGTGGCAGTGCTTAGGACTGGAGACAAGACTGGTTGGGCTACTGTCTTGTCAACATTCAAAGTCAAGAAATAGTCTGATGGTGGGAGGAAAGGAAAGGAAATTCAATTTTAGAGAATTTTACAAAGGAAGTATGGTTAGTGTTTGGCCGGGTCGAACTGAAAAGCCCCCGCCCCGAAACTCGGCCCACCCCGAAACTAAGAGCTGCTAGGGACTTTCCAGCCCAGAGGTGGCTGATGCGACTGGTATCTAACAACACGCTCCCAACCTTCCTGCTCATCCTTGCTTATCTAACAACATGGCCCCAACCTTCCTGCTCATCCTTGCTTATCTAACAACA
>RJWK010018734.1:0-33061 GCA_004363435.1 Platanista minor
AACGACCTGCTCGCCTGGCCCCAGCCCGCTCTGCGGTGGCCTGTCCTGAGAAGGAGCCTCCCTCTCTGGGATCGGTCAAATAGTGCGCAGCGGGGGGAGTGCTGGCCACACCCCCGTGTGCGCGATGCCCGTGGCAAAAGGAATCTGCTGGAATAGATTTCTGCGGGGTGAGGAGAGCTCAATAAAATGTTGGTTTCCAAAAAAAAAAAATTACCCTCGTCCGATGGGAGGGCTAGGAGGGAACGTACAGATCTTGCACTGGGAGGCGGCAGAGTGAGAGCTTCAAGCCAGACGATGGAGCCAGCCTGCTCAGATTTGAATTCCGGCCCTACCAGGCACTGGCTTGCGGCCCTGAGCAAGCTGCCTCACTTTCCCGTGGCTTCCTTTCCCCATCGGTAAAATGCGGATAATAGTATGACCTACCTCAGGGGGCCGCCTGCAGAATTCAACAACTTAATGTCTGTAGAGTGCTTATAACCACAACTGGCCGAAAATAAGAGCTATAGAAATATTACTTAAATAAATGAAACGTTAACTCCTCCCTTTACAGATGAGAGAAGGGCAGGCCAAAGCGGAAGCGTGATTTCCCCAAGTTTGTTCAGATGCTCAGTGTTCTCCGGCTCCTGGACCCTGGTCTCCAGATGCTCCGTCCACCACCCACGTGTGGCCTGGGAGCCGACAGGGCCGCACAGAGGGCCTGCAGTTTCCGGAAGGGCCCCCGTTGTCCCACCCCACACGGTCACAGCCTGACCTGGCACCGTGTCCCCTTCTGGTGGCGTCTGACCAGGCCACACAGAGGAAGCCACTGAGGTCTCTGGAGTTCCAGCACTTCCCATCATATCAAATACCATTTCACCTTCCATTTCCTGAACAGAGGGAAAGAGAGAAAGACGACATCGCTCGTACTCCCCTACGTCACAGTTTTGCTGTGACAATAAAAAGGGATAAGATATTTTACATGGTAAAGAGGGCTATATAAATACCAAATAGGGAAAAAATGGGATCCATAGTGCTGCCTTCCAGTGAGCACTTATGAATCCTATTAATTAAAAAGACTCGCGTGACTTTGCCCCATTTGACTTCACTCTAGATAATTCATATATGCGGACCCAGAGAACCCGAGCTCTTCTGGGAAATATGATAAAAACGCGTGGTCTCTGCCAGGAAGGTTTCAATCTGTGGAGAGAGATGGCCATTTCCTGCTGAGGGCTCTTCCTTAAATGCTTGTAACTGGTGCTCCTCCAGCTGGGCTTCACCGTCCTCAGTGAATGCTCATCACATTCACGATACAGAATTTGCTCCTTTAAGGAGAGGCTGAACATAATCTGTGCCCGAATCACTTTTGAATTCCCGTCACTTCTCCACCTGCAGAGGGCGGTTCCCTCCACGTGCCTGTTTGTCAGCACCAAAGCCTCGGATTTGCTGAACTTACTAGTCCTTGCCCTCCCCGGTGGAAGACACAACCCTTGGAGTTGTAGACTCATCCGCCGCCTGGTTGATGCAGCTCCCATGGCCTCCTTCCTATTCCTCATACACATCAGGAATCCTCCCATCACCTCAGGGCCTTGGCACGTGCAGTCGTGTCTGTCTGGAGCCACATCGCTCCTGATAACCGCACGGCTGGCCTTCTCACTTCTTCCAGGTATTCATATATCTCTTTAGCGGAGCAATCTCCTCACACCACCCAAGTTAAAACTTCAACCCTCTCCCCCACCTGGTTCTCCCTATCTACTTCACGTATTTTCATTTTGTCTGTGGCACGAACACCACCAGGGCACTAACGTTGTAGGTATTTATTTGTTTTTTATCTGTGTCTCTCCTCCAGAGAGGAGGGATAGTGTCTGTGTTTATCGAAGACCTGTGTGCTCACAACAGCTACCAGAGTAACTGACTCTTAGAAGATACTCTGTCAATGGGTAACAAGTCTCTAACTATGGAAGAGGAGTTTTTCTCCTAGAAAGTCAAGGCGAGCCGGGGACAGGACAAGGATCTACATCTACAGTCGGGAGGTGGAGTCCAGGATCTATAGTCCTTATTGCCTGGGGGCATTCAGTGAAGTCATATAACCTCTCCTCCTTCATCTATAAAGTGATATAAAGTCTCACCCAATCCTACATAGGATGGACCGAGATGACTTATAAAGGGACCAGTAACTAACAAAGAGCTATACAAATACGAAGCTATACAAATCTGGGTATATTTATTTTTCAGTTTTCATCTTTGGTTTTGATTTAATTATATATTTAGAGCAAACGGTCACTGGCACTGGCTTTGCTGTCACCTGAGGCCTTCAAGTACAGTGCTTAGGGGCCCTCTCTGGTTCCAGGGTCAGGCAAACATAGCATGATTCCTGGCTCCACCGTTAACTAGCCCTGTGACCTCGGGCTGGTTAAGTCACTTCAAAATAGATATAAGATTATAACAGTATTATGATTCATAGATTTAATGTGAACAATATGTGCAAGAATGCATGTGAGACTCTTAGCAGATGTTTAGGGTTAATATTTTTATTGACTAAAATGGTTTCTCTTTCTAAGGGAGATAATTCTCTGTTGGAAACATTTGGTTTTTAAATACAAATGGAAAGAGGCCTTCCTGAAAGTTTTTCATTTTTGAAACATGATCTCTTGTGCTGGGTGATGGGGTAAATGCTTAAGCTCGTGTCACCTAGATAGCAAAAGTATAGCTCTTAACTCTTAATTTTTGTCTATTAATAAAATTAAATAATAAGCTGCCACCGTTATTGACTTTATATACATATATATATTTACCATTGCCACACTGAAATTCGTGGGCAAATCAGCTCTGTGTTTTGGCAGTTTCTCCTGTGGAGTGTTTATGTTTATAATCTTCCAGAGCTGGAAAGGCTCAGTTTGCCAGCCCTGGAAATGACTCAGCAGTGAATACTAATAGGTGTGTTTCCCACTGAGCCCACAGATTTGTGAAAGTCAGAATGTGCTCAGCAAGACTGAAGGAGGAAGAAGGGAATTAACCTTAACTTGGTGCCTTTTCTGGGCCAGGACCGGCGGCTCGTCTTCCGGGTATCATCTCATTTCATTCTCACATCAGATCTTTGAGGGAACTGATGACGTCCTTGATGGAGAAATGAGAAAATAAAGTCACACTGAAGTTAAGTAACTTGTCCACAGAGCTAATAAAAGCCCAAACCCAAATCCTGACAAGCGGGAGATTTGTTCCTCGGTTTGACAAATACTAATTTTGCATCTGTTATATGCCAGGCACTGGGATTAAAGCAATAAGAAAAAGAAAGCCTCTGACTTCATAGAGAGCATAGTCTAGTACAGAAGTACAGATAAACACGCACATACTACAGACAGACATATAGCTATGAGTGTGGACGTGGACATAGATAGAGATATGGTTATGACTACAGATGTATAGTTATGGGCTTGGATATAAATGTGATAGGTGTAGACGAACACACAGGCACGGACGCAGACATGGAGAGACACAGGTAGTCATGAGTTAGCGCTAAGCGGAAGAGGAATGATGAAAGGTATTTCAGATCAAGAAATGTGGAAGGCCTTTCGGGAGAAATACCAAAAGGAGACTTAAAGGAAGACCCCTGAGTGTGATGAACAAGGTGACTTTTAAGGATCACACTGGGTGCTGCCCAAAGAGCAGGCTATAGGGGGCAGCAGAGTGTCAGCAGACACACCAGGGTCGAGGTTACCGCCGCAGTTCTTAGGAGGCAAACAGAAGTTCCACTGAGCGGGAGTGAGAGCTGCATCCTCGATCGTCACGCTGTAAGTCACACTAGACTCCCCTAAGAAATTTAAAGGTAAGTTTTTGCAGAAGACTAATTTACCTAGACGTTTTGTGGGAACCAACACACAATGTAACATATTACATACCAACGCCAGGCTTTCCCAAGTTATTAAAACAGTAACAAAATGGTACAAAAACAACAAACCCTGTGTTACAATCCTGTTAAAAATTATAAGGGATTTAGGTCATAGATGAATTCCATTCATTATGCAATTATGAAACTATGGCCACTGGAAGTGGAGGGCCCTTGGCCCTCTTCCAGCCTGATGGTTTTGCTTTGCAAACAGAGAGAGTAACTTAACGCGTGGTCGCAGATCCACCCAGTTGGGAACGACACCTACGTCTCCTTACAGCCAGAAGTGCTTTCACTCATTACTTCACTTATATTTATGCACATAAAAGTGGAAGATGATACATCTTTTCATTAAAAGAGTGGCCACCATCAGATTTGTGGTTACCAGAGGTGAGGGAAGGGGGAGGGGAATAGGATAAAAGTGGTAAAAAGGTACAAACTCCCAGCTGTAAGATACATAAGTACTAGGGGTGTGACGTACAACACAATAAATATAATTAACACTTCTCTACATTATAAATAAAAGTTGTCCAGAGAGCAAATCCTAGGAGTTCTCATCACAAGGAAAAACATTTTTCTATTTATTTAATTTTATATCTATAAAAGATGATGGATGGGACTTCCCTGGTGGTGGAATGGTTAAGAATCCGCCTGCCAATGCAGGGGACACGGGTGCGAGCCCTGGTCCGGGAAGATCCCACATGACGCGGAGCAACTAAGCCCGTGCGTCACAACTACTGAGCCTGCACTCTAGAGCCCGCGAGCCACAACTACTGAGCCCGAGTGCCACAACTACCGAAGCCTGCGCACCTAGAGCCCGTGCTCCACAACAAGAGAAGCCACCGCAATGAGAAGCCCGCGCACCACAACGAAGAGTAGCCCCCGCTCGCCGCAACTAGAGAAAAGCCCGCGTGCAGCAACGAAGACCCAATGCAGCCAAAACATAAATAATAAATTAATTAATTTAAAAAGAGAGAGATAATGGATGTTCACTAAACTTCCTGTGATAACCATTTCATGATGTATTAAGTCAAATCATTATGGTGTATACTTTAAGCATACACAGCGCTGTGTGTCAATTATATCTCAATAAAAATGGAAGGGGAAAAAAAAGAATGACCACAGTTTTTATACCTGCGTCTCCACATTCCCCAACACTAAGCCTAACACTCACTTTTAATGAAGCTCTCCTCGGGTAGAAATAGACCAGAACTGCTAGTCAGACTATTCAGGGGTAAGGGGAAAACTCCTTATTGAAAGTTCTGACTAGAGAAAATGTTGAAAAATCTTTTATGGCTTCAAAAAGCACTCATTGGTTAATGGCCTTGCTTTGTTGTTATTATTTTTTTTTTAAACTTCAGAATAGAAAATTTGGGGGGCTGTGTATTTTTGTTTGTTTGTTTGTTTGTTTGTTTTCAGTTAAAACTCAGAAAATAATCTATCCTACCTCAAAGATGAGCACAGAATGTATTATGTTTGTAAGAGCTTACAGACCGGGTTCAGCCAGAAGTGAAATATGAGAACTCCCTCAAATGCCTTATTATTCTGGAGAAACGGGACACACCCTCAATTATGGCAAAATAAGTACAGCCACTAATGTCATGCATGTTAATAAAAATTTTGGAGACTTCACAGGAAAGTTTATAGTGTGTTTTTTAAACCATGGTATTTTGGTGATTGGTCAGTAATTACCAGCTCTTGGACCATGCTGAATCCATTAGCCATACCCTACATAAGCACTGCTTTTTGCATCTAGAGTAATACAAGGAGGGAAGTTGGGATGGGGAGGTTTTAAGAGCAAGTAAACAAGAACACATAAAATCCCCAGAATATTTCTTTCTTTTTTTTTTTTTTTTGCGGTACACGGGCCTCTCACCGTTGTGGCCTCTCCCGTTGCGGAGCACAGGCTCCGGACGCACAGGCTCAGCGGCCGTGGCTCACGGGCCCAGTCACTCCGCGGCATGTGGGATCCTCCCGGACCGGGACACGAACCCGCGTCCCCTGAATTCGCAGGCGGACTCTCAACCACTGCGCCACCAGGGAAGCTCCCAGAATATTTCTTAATGCCAGATCTCAAATCATAAACATCAGAGGGAGGAAAATATATGCATACATATACATGTACAAAAACACATATGTAGGCATGTGTCTATAATATTTACGGCATCAGATATGCTGACCAAACCTATTGCATCATAAAGAGCACTAGAAAAAGAACTGGGCAACATTTCTATTTTTGCATCTGCTACTAGCAAATTCCCCAACCCTGGGCAGGGCAGGTCTCTCTCTGGGCTTCATTTTCCAGAACTATTAAAGAAAGAGATGGAGTTCTCTGATCACTAAGGTCTTCTTTTGAAAATGTTTCTGACCCCAGGGCTGTGTTTAGAATTCTTGAAGCAAGAAATTAACCACTTTTCAATACTTGCTACTTTGACCGAGAAATGTTCCACGGTTTGTCCTTTGTTCTCCCATTAGAGCAGACATTTAAATAAAAATGAAAGGAAAAAAAAAAAAAAAAAAAGAAAGGAACCACCGTTGTTTTTCCAAGCACAGTTCCTGTGTAATGAGGGGAGTGATTATCTCGGCAAAAAGAACAGCTCCTCCCTCAATGTTTAAAATTAGCACTTCTCCTCCCTCTAGTGGAAATGCAATGTACTTACTCTAAACGAAATTAATTTGTTTTCATCAAACAAAACAGAGAAAGAGAGCTAGCATGACTGAGTCCTAATATGGGATCAAACCAGACACAATTTGCTACAGTGTTGTCCCACACAAATGTCTTAAATATTGTACTTGTTTTAAAAAATTCAAGATTAACAATGAAAGCCTGCAAAGTAGATTTAGACCTACCCAGGGTCTGCAAATGAAATACACGGGTCCATATTAGATATTTTGTATTTAATTTATGCCCCCAAGAATGTTAAAATCAGTTCACTTACGGAGACTACTGAGTCAAAGCAGTCACTGAACAGGACAAGTGAAGCAAGCCCTAAGGCAGGAGAGCTAAAGACAGGGCTTTTGGGCAAGAAATGTCCATTTCAATCCACTTTAGGTGTAGGTACTTATTTTATGTATCTTCTGATTCCATCTCTCTGAAACTTTTCTTGACTCCCCAGGCAAAGTAAATTGTACCCTGACTTGTCCTAAACACCTCCTCCAGCCACAGAAAGTACGTCAACAATGGTGTGTGTGCATGTCCACCTCCCCACCTGGACAGTGAGCTCCTTACAGGGAGCTTCTCACCCTCCTTGTGTTTCTCTTCCAGTTGGAAAAGAATCAAGTGACACAGCTGGGGAGACTGTGACTTCAAAGGCACTCACATTCAATTGTCTCAAAATCACTGTGCTGAAGAGTTATTTTTTCTTTAAGATAAAATCAAATAACACTGTGCTGGCCCCATTCAGCCTGCTAGCCAATGCTACCAGAGCCCTGGTTGGTCCTCTTTCCCAAGTAAGAGTTGTAATAAGGTCTACACGCCCTAAAGAGTGAACAAGGTAAAAGACGATCACTAAGGAGGTCGGCTGATGTCTACAGCAGTAATTCAGAAGATGAGAGCTTCACTCAATGAGATCGCACCAATCATGCATAGCTAATCTTCCACACCAGTCATGAGCCACTGCCAAGCATCGCCAGAATCTGAGGGGAGCATCCTACCTGGAAGGTGCAAATAAAACAAACAAAGCAACCTAAATGTCCATCAACAGATGAATGGATAAAGACGATGTGGTCTATACAGACAATGGAATATTACTCAGCCATACGAAAGAATGAAATAATGTCATTTGCAGCAACATGGATGGTCCTAGGGATGACCATTACTAAGGAAAGTAAGTCAGAGAAAGACGAATACTATATGATAGCACTTATATGTGGAGTCTTTAAAAACTGATATAATTAACTCATTTACAAAACAGAAATAGACTCAAGGACATTGAAGACAAATTTCTGGTTACTGAAGGGGAAGGGGGGAGGGATAAATCAGGAGTTTGGGATTAACAGATACACACACTATATGTAAAATAGATAACCAACAAGGACCTACTGTAGAGCACAGGGAACTAGACTCAATATCTGTAATAACCTATAGTGGAAGAGAATCTGAAAAAGAATATATATATATATATATATATATATATATATATATATATGTACACACACAGATACATATATATGACTGAATCACTTTGCTGTACACCTGAAACATTGTAAATCAACTAAACTTTAATTTTAAAACTTCCAAAAAAACAAATAAATAAAAATTCACCTTAGAGGAAATGGAGATTTTGCATGAGGACCTTTAAACAAAGCGATCACTAAAGTCTCAGAATAGTAAGTAAAGACACTGCAGCCAATAAAAAAGAAAAGATATGATTTTAAAAAGAATATTTAGCTAACAAGAGAAAGAAAGGAAGAAAGAAAAAATGGGAGAGAGCGGAAGCTTTTAGAACTTAGAAACTTGAGAGCAGAAATGAAAGTCTTCGTAAAAGAGTTGAAAACACAAAGTTGAAAAAATATTATAGAATGTAGTAAAGGTATAAAAAGGAAATATGTGAGAGAAAAGACAAGAAAAGTAGAAAACCAGTCCAATACCTGAATAGCAGACAATACAGAAAGAAAAAAAGTGAGGAGTGGAATTCATCAAAGAAAGAAGCCAACAAAATTTCCAAGAATTCAAGGACTTGAGTTACTAGACTGAAAGGACCCATCGAGGGCCCAGTGAAAATGGATGAAAACAGACCCACATCAAAGTACAATGTTGTGAAATTCAGAACCCAGTGGAAGATTCTATTTGCTTTCTAGGGGAAAAAAATGAAGTGTGAGATGGTGAGGTGCGTGTCCCCCAGTTTCCTGTCTCCAGGCTTTAACACAGAGCCACAGCCCAGGGAGGGGGACATGGAGAGCATCCATCTCCGTTTTGAGCTCCTCTGAACGAACCTGGAACAAAGTCAGGTTAAACCAGACTGGGCAGAATGATTAAGCAAAGGAGGTCTTAACATCTCCTTTCTTAACTGTTCTCAGTTCCCGGACATTTGAATACGCCCTCAGAGTATGTGGCCCTGCGGGGGTGGGGGCGGGAGGTGGAGTGGGTCCAGTGCCCATGAAACTAGAGCTGGAGAGGGACTGTGGGCGGGCCTGCATGGAAGGATGATACTCAAGAGATCCCAGCACCAAGGAGACCCAAGCCAAGGCCAAGTTCGACAGCAACAGCCACTGAGAAACAAATTTCAATTGCCTACGTGGGCGGGGCAATCCACATCCACTTAGAGAGAAGATAATGTAACCATAGACCCATCCTCCCCTCAGCCCCAATGTTGCCTAAATGACACTTTTGACCCCAGGCAGATGCCATTCTGGGGAGAGGCCAGCATGGCCTTTGAAGACTGAGAAATCTGAGATCCTGATCTTCTCTCTAAAAAGAGCATGCATTACCTAAAGGGCCTGTTAAAAGATCAAATGATATTAAGGTTTAAACCTGATAGGACTAAATATTTGTGTGTCTACTGACCAGTCAGGCTGCTCAGGAGAAAGACCAGATTATCTATAGGCAATGTAAAGGGACAGTGTTTCTTCCTAGTTGTAGATTGCAGCTGTAGGCTGAATGAATTTCATGAAATTCCTATGCTTTTAAAGTGAGAGAAAAAGAAAAAACAGAAAAACCTTCCTGAGGAAAAAAAAAAAAGGCCAACATTGATTTCTCCTCTCCCTGTTCATACTAAGAAAATAAGTATATGAACAAAGCTGCATTTACAGAAGCCTGAAGATAAATGAGTCCGCTAGTGGATATATGTGCCCATGTGAGGCATAGTTTAGTGCCTGATCTCTGCGTTCAAAATTCAAAGAAAAAGAACAGCTTGAATGTGAAACAAACCAAAGGCATAAAAGACCCTGTCTCCCAGCATACCTGAAGCCATGCTTCTGCTCTACGTGGAGTTTCCATTCTGAATCAACCAAACTTGTGTTGGTTAAAAGGGTTTTAGCTATATCCTCAGTTGTTGCTGAAATTTCAATCACTGGCTATCACTGAGAGAAAAGTATTTTTGATAATTTACACCTTCTCAGGTGTATTCTGCTTAGCATTTCATTAAAAGGATTTACCCAAATGTATTTAATCAGTATATATTATACCTAAGCACACATTATACATACACGCCCACCTCGGATATTGCAGACTCAAAAAAATGAGTATCACAATAAAGCCAGTCACGTAAATTGTTCGGTTTCCCAGTACATATAAAAGTATGTTTACACTATACTGTAGTTTGTTAAGTGTGCAACAGAATTCTGTCTGAAAAAGCAATATACAGACCTTAATTTTAAAGAGATTTATTGCTAAAAATGTTAACCCTCATCTGAGCCTTCAGCGAGTCTAATTTTTGGCTGGTGGAGGGTCCTACCTCCACCTCCACACTGTTGGTGCTGACTGATCAGGGTGGTGTTTGCTGAAGGCTGGGGTGGCTGCAGAAATTTCTTAAAATGAGACAAGAATGAAGTTTGCTGCATGGATTGACTCTTCCTTTCATGAACCATTTCTCTGTAGCATGCAGTTCTGTTCAATAGCATGAAACCCACAAGAGAACTTCTTTCAAAATTGAGTCAATGCTCTCCAACGCTGCCACTGCTTTATCAGCTAAGTTCATGTAATATTCTAAATCCTTTGTTGTAGTTTCAACAGTCTTCACAGCATCTTCACCAGGAGCAGAGTCCATCTCAAAAAAACACTTTTTTTGCCCACCAACAGAAATAGCTCTTCATCCATTCAAGTTTTACCATAAGGTTGCAGCAAGTCAGTCCCATCCTCGGTCCCCACTTCTAATTCTAGTTCTCTTGCTGTTTCCACCACATCCTAAGATGCTTCCTCCCCTGAAGTTCTAAACCCCTCAAAGACATCCATGTGGGTTGGAACCAACTTCTTCCAAACCCCTGTGAATGTGGATATTTTGGCCTCTTCCCGTTACTCATGAATGTTCTTAATAGCATCTAGAATGGTGAGTTCTTTCCAGAAGGTTTTCAGTTTACTTTGCCCAGGTCCATCAGAGAAATCACTGTCTATGGCAGCTACAGCCTTATGAAATGTATTCCTTAAATAATAAGACTTGTGCTCGCTTTGACAGCACATATACTAAAATTGGAATGATACAGAGAAGATTAGCATGGCCCCTGCGTAAGGATGACACCCAAATTCGTGAAGCATTCCATATTTTTGATGTGGCACATATATACAATGGAATATTACTCAGCCATAAAAAGAAACGAAATGGAGTTATTTGTAGTGAGGTGGCTGGACCTAGAGTCTGTCATACAGAGTGAAGTAAGTCAGAAAGAGAAAAACAAATACCGTATGCTAACACATATATATGGAATCTAAGGAAAAAAGAAATGATCATGAAGAACCTAGGGGCAAGACAGGAATAAAGACACAGACCTACTAGAGAATGGACTCGAGGATACAGGGAGGGGGAAGGGTAAGCTGGGACGAAGTGAGAGAGTGGCACGGACATATACACACTACCAAACGTAAAGTAGATAGCTAGTGGGAAGCAGCCGCATAGCACAGGGAGATCAGCTCAGTGCTTTGTGACCACCTAGAGGGGTGGGATAGGGAGCGTGGGAGGGAGGGAGATGCAAGAGGGAGGAGATGTGGGAATACATGTATATGTATAACTGATTCACTCTGTTATACAGCAGAAACTAACACACCATTGTAAAGCAATTATACTCCAATAAAGATGAAAAAAATAAATAAATAATAAGACTTGAAAGTCTCCTTGATCCATGGGCTGAAGAATGGATGTTGTGTTAGCAGGCATGACAACAACATTCACCTCATTGTACAGATCCATCAGAGCTCTTTGGATAGCCAGATTTACTGTCAATGAGCAGAAATTTTATTTTATTTTATTTTTTTGGCCAAGCCACGTGGCTTATGGGATCGTAGTTCCCCGACCAGGGACTGAACCCGGGCCCACAGCAGTGAAAGCACCAAGTCTTAACCACTGGACTGCCAGGGAATCCCCAGCAGTAATATTCTGAAAGATTTTTTTTTTCCTGAGTAGTAGCTCTCAACAGTAGGCTTAAAATATTCAGTAAACAGATGAGCTGTTATCTAGGCTTTGTGGTTCCATTTACAGAGCACAGGCAGAGTAGATTTAGCATAATCCTTAAGGGCCCTGGGATTTTCAGAATGGTAAATGAATGTTGGCTTCAACTTCAAGTCACCAACTGAATTAGCCCCTAAAAAGAGTCAGCCTGTCCTTTGGAGTTTTGAAGCCAGGCATTGACTTCTCCTCTCCAGCTATGAGAGTCCTAGATGGCATCTTCTTTCAATATAAGGCTGCTTCATCTACACTGAAGATCTGTTGTTTCATATAGCCACTGTCATTAGTTACCTTAGCTGGATCTTCTGGATAACTTGCTGCAGCTTCTATGTCAGCACCTGCTGTTTCACTTTGCACTTTGTTATGGAGACATGGCTTCTTTCCTTAAACCTCATGAACCAACCTCTGCTAGCTTCAAAATGTTCTTCTGCAGCTTCCTCGTCTCTCTCAGCCTTCATAGAATTGAAGAGAGTTAGGGCCTTGCTCTGGATTAGGCTTTGGTTCAAGGGAATGTTGTGGCTGGTTTGATCTTTCCATCCAGACCACTCACACTGTCTCCATAGCAGCCAGACAGCTGTTTTGCTTTCTTCTCCTTCATGCGTTCACTGGAGTAGCACTTTTAATTTCCTTCAAGAACTTTTATCTTTTTTGCATTCACAACTTGGCTGTTTGGTACAAGAGGCCTAGTTTTTGACCTATCTTGGCCTTTTCACATGGCTTCCTCACTAAGCTTAATTTTGATTTAAAGTGAGAGACATGCAACTCTTCCTTTCACTTGAACACTTAGAGGCCATTGCAAGGTTATTAATTGGCCTGATTTCAATAATTTTGTGTCTCAAGCATTAAATAGGGAGGCCCAAGGAAAGGGAGAGAGATGAGGGAAAGGCCAGTGAGTGTAGCAATCACGTCAGACACAACATTTCCTGATTAAGTTCACTGCCTTATGTGGGTGTGGTTTGTGGCATCCCAAAACAATGACAATAATAACCTCAAAGATCACTGATTAAAGATCACCAAAACAAATATAATAATAATGAAAAAGTTTGACGTACTGTGAGAATTACCAAAACATGACACAGAGACACAAAGTGAGCAAATTCTGTTGGAAAAATGGTGCCGATGGACTTGCTCAATGCAGGGTTGCCTCCAACTTTCAATTTGTAAATAACTGTACTGTGAAGCTCAGTAAGGCAAAGGGCAACAAAACAAGGTGTATCTGTCTGCACATTATGAAGTACATTATGCAGATATGATAAAACATTTCTATGTGCATCACTGATCATTTCCTCAGTATATATTCCAAAAAGATACCAGGGTCTAAACATTTTTAAGATGCTTCACAACCGCTTCTAGAAAAGAGAGACATTTCACAGAGAGAAGAGTCAGCAAAAAGGGGGATTCTACTGTAGAAAATGGAACAAACAAAATGGGCAAAAAACCCAGACACCTGCCACTAAAAGGGGAAGCAAATGGAGAAGGTGGATATTGAGCTTTGAGCACAGAAGCTGTGTCCCCAGGTGGACACGCCCTCTAGGATGGAACTCCAGACACTTCCATACCCATTCCTTATTGACTTTTCCTAGGTGAAGGCCGTCCCCATTCTCCATTTGCATAGAGTCACCCTCATCACTCGGTCCCCAAATGCCTCACCACCATCGCTGAATACCAAGCAGGTAGGTTAAAAGGAGAGAGGGACACCCTCCCCCTGACATTCCTGATGGCCCTTCTGCTCACAGGAAGAACCTGTAAGTGGTCACTTGGCCACTCCAGCTGTAAGGGAGCCTTGGAAATGTACTCAAAATTCTTGGCAACCACGTGTCGGGCTCCAAGTTCTGTTGCTGTGGAAAAGATGAAGAATAAATATTTGGGACACTAAAGGTCTATTACAGGAAGAGAAACAAACCTGGTAATGAAACAAAGCCAAGCAAATGATGCCTTGTCGTCGGTTTCTGGGTAGGAGGCGCTGTCTGTTCTCATACTCAGTAATCTTATATCTATTACAGTGTATAGAGAGTGCAAGTGTATGAAGAATTCTTTCTTATTGGATTAGGGAAGAAAATCCCTTTAATACCTGCAATGAGGAAGGAATTGCACTTTCTTGAAATGACGTTTAAAACAAAACAAAAATGCCCTCCTCTTCCTCTGAAAGCACTTTGACCACAAATTCACACCGTTTCACTTCTTTAACCCCAAATCCCCTCCTGTACAAAAGCCTCATGCGGGAGCCCCTTCAGAAAAACCAACACACACTGTGACAACAGCATAGGTTAGAAAATCACAGCAAGTTTATTCATTGGCAAGAGACATAAAGAAAGCATTAAATGTTTGTGTTTCTAGGCTGCCAGCATAAACTTTTCAAAGTGTTTAAAGTGAATAACACCAATAGCATAATTAGATATCACATCTTAAAGAACCCAAACACAATTTATCAGCTTTAAAAAATATTTTCAACTGAAATTACATCTTTACATAGGTACATATATTATGTATAAACTACCTATAGTTGTTTTGAAAAATAATATGATACAGTTAATATAAACTTTATTATAATTTAAGAGTCCATGTGATAATCCTGTTAATGCCATAAATTTAATTATTTGGGGGGAAATGTCTTCTTCAGACATTCCCCTAAAATAATTCACAGATTCAGTCTATCTTAGAACTGGAAGGAATTTTAAGTAATCACCTGGTTCAGTCAATTCCTTAAGACAAATGAAGAATCGCTATCACTTTTTTTTTTTTTTTTTTTTTTGCGGTACGCGGGCCTCTCACTGCTGTGGCCTCTCCCGTTGCGGAGCACAGGCTCCGGATGCGCAGGCTCAGCGGCCATGGCTCCCGGGCCCTGCCACTCCGAGGCACGTGGGATCTTCCCGGACCGGGGCACGAACCCGCGTCCCCTGCATCAGCAGGCGGACTCTCAACCACTGCGCCACCAGGGAAGCCCCGCTATCACTTTTTAGATCAAATTACATGATGCTAAATGACTCATCCAAGGCCCCATAACTATTGTTTCCTCTTTTTTCAGCTCTTTTTTTTTCTTAGCCAAACAGATCTCAATGCTGATTTCATGTGTAATCATAAGACATTCAAGTGAAAGATAATTCACAGAGAAATCCCATTCCAGGATCCACTGTGCTTACTCAGTAAGACAAATAAAACTGTCTGATGAAAATACACAACAAGCATTGCGTTCAGCTTCTTGGCTTCAGTTCTGATTAGTAAAGCACAGCCCCTACACTGAGGACAACCAAGACGTAAACAGCAGTATAAGTACGTTGTTGGATTCGCTAAGTTTAATGCACCTACTTCAGTGCAAAACACTCATTCTATCCAAAGCCATGTTTTCAGAGGAAAGAAGAAAATAAGCAGAATAGAATCCAAGGGCTGTTGGTGTATTTGTATTCAGAGCATCTTGGGTTGGCCTCTCAGGGGCTGCAAGCCTCAGACACAAGTCAGATGCCTTCTTGGTCAGTGTCCCCCACCCACAAGATGGGTCTGTGGGAGGGTCTTCCGACAGCCGGGACACACAGACATGTTCTTCGGGAGTGGTTGGCTCTAAGAATCGGGGCTGAGCTCACAAAGACGGAGTGTGGCTGGACTGGGAGGAAACCAGCTCCGAGCACATCCTCAAGATCTCACCCGGGAGCCGGCAGTGCAGGCGTAGGAGAGGCTGGAGGAGCTTCTGTTGATCTGGAAGGTCTTCTTGGTTGCTTCTGTCCACCTCATGCTTTCTAGGGGAGACAAACCTTGGAAGGATTTGGCAGGGGTGTCGTTGAAAATCTGTTCCAAGAAAACGTTTGTTATACTTGGCAGAAAGCGATCACCGTCTCTCACTGGAATGTGCCCGGTCTCAGTACCGATGGGTCCATCGGGCAGAAGTGAGAACAGTGGTTTAGGTAAAATCGAAATGTCCCACCTTCTGCCACACGACAAGCTCATGCAACTGAAATCTGGGAAAACCGCATAACCAGTCGTGGGCTTAGATGTATCAAACAACATCAAAACTAGTAAAATGTGTCTCCTGGCCCAGAGGAACTACAATTAATTGCAATTATTTTGGATCTCGCTTAACACCATCTGGAGGACCTTTTCTCTTGAAGGGCTGGCATCAACCACGTGGCAGCCAGGGTTCTCCATCCGCTGGTAGGACATTTCTACCCTGGAGACAGGCAGAATGAAAAGAGTTGGCCCATTTGTTAACACGGCTCTTTACACAAATGTTATTTTCCTACCATAATATAGACAGCTTGAAGCCAGGTCCCCATCTGGTTTATTGCACTACCGCCCCCCAGGCAACTCGCTTTGCATACAGGAGACATTCAATACATTTAGTTTAATAAATGAGAAATTAATAATAATTTTTGATAGCATGCATTTACTCAAAACCTTTTATCTGCAAGCATTAGCATCCTGCATGGTCTTCTCATTTCATATTCAGAGTAACTTCAGGAAGAGAATCAATGTCACCCACCCCCATTTTGCAGAGAAAGGAGCAAAGGCTCAAAGAGATGAACTAATAAGCTGCTAATAAGATGAACTAATAATGACAAATTTCTCAAGAGTCTGCACCCTGAAGGATTTCACACAAGCCAGAGGTCCTTGGCATATACATTGTTTTCCCTTAGGAGTCTTCTGCAATCGCACTAGAATTCTACCTCTCCTTCCAGTGTTAGCTAGCCTTGGTGTGTACAGAATAGCTGGGGCTGATTTTGAAACAGGAGGGAATTGGGCAGGGCACAGCCTTTGAAAGAATGACATAGCCCAAGGACATGACATAAACTGATTAGAACCAAATGGGCCCAAGATGGCAGACAAGTCAACTTCCACTAGACCTCGGTATACGCTCACTGTGACAAATCAGCAGGCTAAATGACACACCCACAGGTGCCAAGGCAGTTCCAAAGTCTACCATAAGGATCAAAAAGTGGGTGGTGGCCCAGCTCCTGGAAATCCCCGCCCCCTCCTGAAATAGGTGGAATAATCCTCCCACTCAGCCTATGAAATTACCCACCCCTATAAAAACTGACAACCCCATATCCTGGTGCCTTTCTCACCTGCTGAGATGACCCACAGTTTGACTGTGGAGTGTGTTTCTCTCTAAATAAATCCACTTCTTACCTATCACTCTGTCTGTCACTGAATTCCTTCTGTGATGAGACATCAAGAACCTGAGCTTCATTAAATCCTGAAACCAGGTGTGTGATCTCAGTTGGAAGACTGGGTTTGGGCCAGGTTCGAGTCCCGGCCTCTTGGGTTCAAATCCCTGTCTGAGGTGCATGGTTTCAGATTATATAACCAAAGCTCTAGAGCTTTGTGGTTAAAACAAGCACCCGGACTCAGCCATGTAAAAGAACGAAATAATGCCATTTGCAGAGACATGGATGGACCTAGAGATTGTTTCACTGAGTGAAGTAAGTCAGACAGAGAAAGACAAATACCATACGATAACGCTTCTATGTGGAATCTAAAAAAAAATGGTACAAGTGAACCTATTTACAAAACAGAAATAGACTCACAGATGTAGAAAAGAAACTTACAGTTAGCAGTGGGTAAGGGGTGGGAGGGATAAACTGGGAGATTGGGAGTGACATATACACACTACTATATATAAAACAGATAATTAATAAGAGCCTACTGTATAGCACAGGGAGCTCTACTCAATGCTCTGTAATGACCTATATGGGAACAGAATCTAAAAAAGAGTGGATATATGTAAATGTACAACTGATTCAGTTTGCTGTACAGCAGAAACTAACACAACATTGTAAATCAACTATACTCCAATAAAAATTATTTTTAAAAAAAAAGGGCTCAGAGTAGATGGTGAGAAATGGAATATTTCCTGCCATTATTAGTAAACAAAGGATGTCACAGTCATCAGTGATTGCAGCCACCACAGATGGTGAGCTGGTGAGCCCTGAGGGAACTCAGGGCTGAAAAGAATACCTGCCATCTAGCAGCCATCAGACTGCAGCCACTCCCTAAGGTGAGCCCTGAGGAAACTCAGGATGGGAAAGCACAGGATACTGGCCCCAGAGAGCTGAGGTGCACATCAAAGGAATGATCTCAGCAAGCCCAGACTCTTGCATCTTCCCATACACAGAAAAACGCTAAATTCCTTAACTTGACTTATCTGGTTTTCTTTAATTAACAGTAATCTTCTGACGTTCAGACTACCTGTCCTTTGTTGCAAAACTCTTATGTGTACTAGCTCTCCTGTCACCTCCTTGAAGCAGTTCTCTCAGGGTACCTTGAGATGCTGCCTCCCGGGCTTGAAGTCCTAAAAATTCCTGCCAAATAAAACATAACTCTTAACTTTTAGGCTGTGAATACTTTTTTAGTCGACAATGATCTGGGGCCAGAGCTCTGCCTCACCACCTACCAGCTAGGAGAACATGCCACATTTCTTTCCCACCTGTGCCTCAGTTTCCTCATCTGTGAAGCGAGGACGGAAATAATGCCTTCCTTGCAAGTTTGTTGTGACGTTTAACTGAATTAATACCAACCAGTCAATTCTTTGACACGGTTTCTCTGCACACAGCTGGGTGGTTAATTATTTATGTTATAACATCATTAATTTAGGATAACAGTGCTATCATTGTTTATTTATATAAACAATTCTGTTTTGGCTTTTCAAACCAGTCCTACAGAAGTCATTTAGTCAGCCATGAAGCAGTAAGATGGTCCGGACACTCCTGCTACTGTGTTCATAGCTTTCTAATGAAAATGAAAGCACTGCCTTAAAATCAGAAAGGTCTTCAGTTTAATCTCAGTTCCACTACTCAGTAGATATGCAAGTTGCAGACAAATCACTTAATCCTTTGAGCCTCAGTTTTATAAACTATGAAGTACAGCTAACATTGTCCTTGCAAGGGTTACAGAGCATCAGAAGTAAAATGCCTGACACACAGTGAGCCCCTAACAGGTAAAAGTCACTGTGAGGCCGTCAGGCAGTGTTCGTGACCATTCTGTTACGATGACCCAGAAAGGTGTATTGTCTCACTCAGGTTCACGCCGGTGCTGGCACAGCCAGGACTAGAAAGACTAGGAAGGAGGTCTGATCCCCAGTCAGATATCCTGTGGCTATAAAACCACCACACAGTGGTCCCATGGAAAAATCCCATTGAAAGAAGTGAATCTAACTTGGAGGACACTGCCTCTCAGGTTTGGAAAATGGGAACCGTGTCATGTCCTCCACTTTACCAGAGTCAGTGCTGTTTCTGGATCGTTGCCACAGCCAGGGACCCCTACCCCGCACATGGCATCCATCAGGACACCTACTTTTGACGAAATATGCTGTTGGCCTCCAGTTCAGCCTCCTCCTTGGTCCTCTCCATGCCCCGGCCCTGGATCCTCTGCATCCTCTCCTCGGGACTCACGGTGAGCAGCAGGACCAGGTCCGGTTTGAGCAGGTCACTGGGCCACTGGTATATAGGGTGATGGGCAGGGGGCAGGTGCTGGAGGCCCCCACTTACCTCAGTGGCTATGGTGTAGGTGGCCGTGCTGTGCCAGTACCTGAGAAGGAAAGCGTTAGTGAGTTCCCCGTCCACAGAGGAAGTCAAGGGAGCACCTGAAAACCAGCTGCTGAGGACATTGAAACCAGGGATGGCTCTGCTGAACTTGTCCTAGTACTGTACACATTAAAGAGGTAAAACTAAATCTTATTTTTTAAAGTATTTATAAAATGTAAAAATAAGTTAAAATCAACAACCACAATAAGAATCCAGTGCACACCACCCAGAGCTCCATTTACTCAGTTAAAACTGCATGTATTGTGAGACTACTCTGTTGCCTTGACCTTGCAGGATGCTTCCTTTTGTGATGGCAGGTTGGCATGGCATGGTAGATTTGTTCAGTAGTCCACTGGTATTTAATGCTGTATCTTGGCCAAACAAAAATCTGCAGGCCCATTCAGTTCCTACAATGTTTTAAAACTGAACTTGCTGACAAGACATGGAAACAACCTAAATGTCCAACAACAGAGGAATGGATAAAGAAGATGTGGTACATATATACAATGGAATATTACTCAGCCATAAAAAAAGAATGAAATAATGCCATTTGCAGCAACATGGATGCAACTAGAGATTATCATACTAAGTGAAGTAAGTCAGAAAGAGAAAGACAAATACCACATGATATCACTTACACGTGGAATCTAAAATATGACACAAATGAACCTGTCTATAACACAGAAACAGGCTCACACAAAGAACCGACTAGTGGTTGCCAACGGGGTGGAGTTGGGGAGGGATGGAGTGGGAGTTTGGGATTAGCAGATGCAAACTATTATATATAGGGTGGAAAACCAACAGGATCCTACTGCAGAGCACAGGGAACTATATTCAATATCCTGTGATAAACCATCATGGAAAAGAATATTAAAAAAGAATGTAAATATATATATGTATAACTGCATCACTTTGCTGTACAGCAAAAATTAACACAACCTTGTAAATTCACTTCAATTTTAAAAATAAGTAAATAAAAAATTTTAAAAATTGGACTTGTTGATGGAATCTACGTTCTAGGAACCCTGGATAGGAGGCCTGTGTCTTTCCCAGCTCTCCAGTCATCTAAGTGCAACTGTATGGATCAGAAAGAGAAATAAACTCAGATAAAATCTCTGAGACTCTGTGAATGTCCTCCCTGAGTGACGGCGGTCACTCTTGACCGGCTGATCTTCAAAAATGCTTTGAGGAGAGGAAAAGAAAATCACAACCATCAAAGAAAATCAAATCAGCCCGCTCTTTCAAAAAGCCCAATGGGGCTTCCCTGGTGGCGCAGTGGTTGGGAGTCCGCTTGCCGACGCAGGGGATGCGGGTTCGTGCCCGGGTCCGGGAAGATCCCACGTGCTGCGGAGCGGCTGGGCCCGTGAGCCATGGCCGCTGAGCCTGCGCGTCCGAAGCCTGTGCTCCACAGCGGGAGAGGCCACAACAGTGAGAGGCCCGCGTACCGCAAAAAAAAAAAAAAAAAATTATGAAACAATTATAAACATCCCAATGTCGAGAGGCACCCATGGCCCCATCCTTGTCTGTATTTTCAATTTACTGCCTGTACTGTTTTAAAGTCCTAAATTCTTAATCACTTTAGATTTGAACTGCTTTTCACAGTGAAAAGGACTTACTGGTCCTTTATCTACAAAATAAATGCGAAGTGTTATCCAAGCTGTGTACCGTTTTACTCTCTGCCACCTACTTGCTTTGTGCACATTGGTTAAGTCTCAGATTCCTCTTCTGGAAAAATGAAAACCATGAAAGCTTTGTTTTCCTCCCATAGTTTTTACAAAAATAGTCAAGTGCTTTTAAAAAATGTATCACACTTGAATTGGGAGACTGGGATTGACATCTATACACTAATATGTATAAAATGGATAACTAACAAGAACCTGCTGTATAAAAAAATAAATAAAATAAAATTCAAAAAAGAAATGGATCACATTGTCATTATAAGGCAGTATTTAATTCTTACTGGACACTAAAGCTGCATTATTTCAAATTATGATAATACAAGACAGAGAATACTGAAAAGAACAAAAGTAAAAAATTACTTTGGGGGCTGATCAATTCTAATATCATTCATTCTTCAAAGCCCTTTTCCACCTCCCAAAGCGTGGCCAGTGTAGCTGCTAGCGCCTTGAATTCTGCCTGGGGCCATGCCTATGTATCACTTACCAGACTTTTAACCACTTACAAACTTGTACTTTCACCTTCTCCACCAGACACATCTTGTCTCCCAAGCTGAATAAACCCAAGCAAGTCCAGGTTTTCTTCTTCTTGGCAACAAAACTACAATTTGCACTGCATTGTGCACATGCTCCATGTTCAGTGAATTAAATACTTAGCTCTGAATACAGAGGCTGATATCACCTAAATGTAAAAAGCCTTCTTTATGGTAGAAAAACCATCAGCAAGAATAGATTTTTAAAGGTAATGAGGGTGATTAAGTTGCCAACCTTAACCGCAGTCACCATCAAAAATTACTCGGTCTACCTTCTTTTTTCAGCTAGATGATGGTGTCGTCTAAAATGGATTTCCTTAAAATCTTTAAACATGAACAAAACCCACCCCGACAACAAATAACTGCTCTTTTCTTCTCATCTGACAAGGTGATCTAGCATTATCTCTTTAAAGAAACAAAATTGTAGACAATTCACAGACATAAAGAAGAAAAATTGGGGAAGAATGGGAGCCCTGTTTTGCAAAGCCAGAGTTCTCTCACTGACAACACTGCTGCTCATTTTAAATAATCATACCCTCTGGCCAGCAATTTCAGACTCATTATTTAGTATTCTCCATTCCTGCCATCAGGGAAACCACATTAGTTCAAATCAAATGCAATTTGTTGACACATTATACATCACTTATGTAATAATGCTTTATAGTTTTACAGCAATTTGCTGTTTTCAAAGCACGTCCACCTGCATCAACTCATTGGCTATTCACCACAAGTCTTTTCATTTTTATTCTGTATTGGAGTATAGTTGATGAACAACGTGTTGGTTTCAGGTGTACAGCATGGTGATTCAGTTATACATATACATGTATCTATTCTTTTTCAAATTCTGGTCAGCAGGAAGGGATAAAGAATATCATCATTGAACAGATTGGGAAACGGGATGCTGAGAATAAGTGTCTACCTACATGCAGAAGCCAGTGCTGCTCCAGGATTTTTGGACATCTTAGGAAGTAATGTGCCTTATGAAGTCACAGTTTATTAGGAAAAGCCTAGTCTATCTCCTTGACATAAAGAGAGACTAACAACAACAAAAATACATCAATATGGTAAATCCAAGGACTTTAACAATAGGGTGGAAACATCCCACAGGTGAAGAATCCCACAAAGGAAAGCAATGTCTTACCCTTGTCTAGGATTCCTTGTAACTTGCCAACTTTGAAAGCACTATCTTGCCATCCCCAAAGTTAAAGAGTACCCACTGGCATTATAGCTTAGATGACAGCAAAGGCCTTCTAACTAATTTTTACGGCTTTCATCTTCCCCACCACCATACACTTTTTCTTAGGTCCAGTCACCTTTCCCCAGGCTTCCCACGCCTCAGACCACTCTGATTCTTCATCCCATAAATATCAAGCCCCTTGCTTTGGGGAAGGCAGATTTGAGATGTGTTCTGCCGTCTCCTTGCTTGGCAGCCTTACGAATGAACCCTTTCTCTGCTGCAAACAGGAGTCTCAGTGTTTGGCTTGGGGAACGTCGAACCTGGCTTGGTAACACACGGGCACCAAAGTTGTGTAAAAGAATGGTCACGGCAACGGGGACGATGCTCACAGGTGGCATGAAGGAAGGCAGATGCAAATAGCAGTCAATGTCCATCTGCCTGTAGAGACAGTTCAAGAGCAAGCAGAACTAATCTACGGTGATGGAGTCAGGGTCCTGGTTCCCACTGGCAGAAGGATGGGTCGTGACTGGGAGGGAAGGAACTTACAGGGTGGAGTAAGGTTCTAAGTCACGATCTGGGTGCAGGTTGTACTTGAAAGTGTTCATTTTTTTAAATTCCTTGAGATTTCCATTTATAATTAGTGCTCTTCCCTGAACACTTGTCAGACTTCAATGCAACTGCTCATCTTTCCAAAAGTAAGTAAAATTGCAGCAAGAACAAGATGTACACTGGAGTAATGTTAAGGACGAATTCAGCTGCAACTGAAGCCCTTTAGTACTCCCCATCAACTGCATTTCTCTCTCTTTCCCAGGGGACAGCACTCTCCTAAATTTGGTGTTCAACATCTTTCTATCCCTTTTTTGGTATTATGTTTTGTATTATTTTGCAGGTGTTCTACTGAACGCCTTTCTGCAAGTTGATTTCTTTCATTTGAAATTATAGTTTTGTAACTTAGGCACACTGATGCATCCTATGAGTGCATATGGCTGTTCGGTGCTCCATTTTATAAATATATGCCAGTATTAATTTACCCTTTCTTCTGCTGATACCTTTGGTTTTTCAATATTATGAACAAAGCTGAAACAAACTCTGTATTTCTTCAGGAAGTGGAAGCAATCTTCTCAAATTGCTCCCCAAGTCACCCTACAGGTGCCCACTCCCACTAGCACCACGTGAGTTTCTACCAATCCACATCATCTCCAGCTCTGGGCTAGCAGACTTTTCTAATGAGTTCTCACCAACCTGATGAGAGTAAGACGGGCTCTCATCGTCGTTTGAATTTCCATTCCTAGTAAGACTTACCTGCCGTTCCCTTTGTCCATTTCTGTAGCACTTTTAAGCTATTTCTTATATATGAAATTTCAAAATATAACTCAGCTTCTGTCACTCCATTATCTGAAACCTCCCAAAGGCCCCTCTCTGCACTCAGAATAAAATCCACACTCTTTTATCACAGCCACAGACCCTGCTGACCTGTCTCTGCCTTTTTATCCATCCAGAAAGCAGCCCCTCATCCACATGTTTTCCTCACAATGGCCTGTTTCTAGCCCTGGAGTGGGTTCGCACCTTCCCGTCTCTACACTTTGCTTTTGCTGACCCCTCTCCCACAAAGCTTTTACTCCAGGATTTTCAGGTGTGTCTCTCTTTGGTCATTCAGAGCTCAGACCACTGGTACCCCCTCACGCAGGCCTTCCTAAGTCACATCTAGTGGGGAGTTAGCCATCCTCCACCACACGACCTCAATCTCTCCTCTTTATAGTATTTATCACTCTCTGATATTACCTTACGTATGTATATGCTTGATTATTACCTTCTCCTTCAACAGAATGTTTGCTCCATGAAAGCAGGGCACTGCCTAGCTCATTTACCACCGAATCCTCTAAATTGAGAATTGTCTTTGGCAAATGGGAGATGCCCAATATATGTTTGTTGAATAAGCCAATAAACAAATGAACCACTGAAAGCTTGATTTGTGAAGCAGAGACTTTTGTTAATATCCCCCATATGCTATTTCTAGCTCTGTCACTTTGGCAAGTTACTTAACTTTTCTAAGACCTGTGTTTCTCATCAGTAATTTTAGTATCCACGTAGTAGTTGTTCCGGATGTTAGTATAGCATGTATAATGTCTTTAGCAAAATGCCAGCCAACGGTGTAAGTGATTAATAAATCATAGACATTATTCCTGTTATTATCATAATACACTTTGTCTTAAACACTATTGTGGGGGCTTCCCTGGTGGCGCAGTGGTTGAGAGTCCGCCTGCCAATGCAGGGGACGCGGGTTCGTCCCCCGGTCCGGGAAGATCCCACGTGCCGTGGAGCGGCTGGGCCCGTGAGCCACGGCCGCTGAGTCTGCGCGTCCGGAGCCTGTGCTCCGCAGCGGGAGAGGCCACAACAGCGAGAGGCCCGCGTACCGCAAAAGACAAAAACAAAAAACACTATTGTGTACTTGCATGTATATGTACACACACACACATACACACTACTCATATGTTAGGAAGAAAATGCCGTATTCAACGCATCTTTATACCCACCTGTCTACAATCACAGGCGATTTGGTAGATTCTTTAGCTATTTCAGAAGCCACGATATAATTGCCCAAAGAGTAAAAAGCTCTTCTAATGATAGTTGGTTCATCATCAAAGATTTTCCTCCACTGGCTGATGCAAGAGGGTGGTGACTTCAAGAGAACAGCCTTGAGTGAATCTGAAACTGACTGGGTCACAGTGGTTTTACCTGCAGGTCGGATACAAAATGCAGCACATCTTAACCACAGCCATGGTATCACTCCCAAAAGTTAACATTCACGTCAGAGCAAAGACATTCTTTCCACCTGTTACCAGAAGGAGTTGATTAAATAATACAATTCTTTACAAAAAGTTGCCAACCCTTGGGAATTCAGGATTCCCGTTTGGTGTGAGAACGCTTGAAAGAAAAAAACAAATGGTCATCTCGTTTACAAACTAACGATAAACTCTGCTATCACCTTCCAGGAACTCACTCCTCCCATCACCCCTCACCTGACACAGGAAGGAGACTCACAGGGTACCTCGTGACCCTGTGGTTCTCCCAGATCCACCCTGTCCTTGGGTATTCCCTGTGGCCCTTGGAGCCACCCTTTGCCTGCTGTCCTGTGTTGGACTGTGTGGGCACGCCCACTGTATTCTGACGCTTATCTGGCAGCTCCAAAGGCTTCTGCCCTCCACTCCCTAGTTCTTCCATGCTTTGTTTCCACAGGGGCCTCTGAACTGCCCGCAGTTCCTGGACACACCAGGCTGGCTCGAGTCCCCAGGTTCACCCTGCTGTTTCTTCTGTCTGGAGGCTCTCTCCCGCCTTCCTCACCCGACCAACTCCTGTCCTACTGAAAGCCCAGTCCAGGATCCATCCTTCCAAGGTCTCCTGGACTGTGACTGCCCTTCATCTCCCACACCAAGGCTGTACCCAGTGCCCTCCCATGTTCACCGGAACACCTGAGGCTCCCCCCACCTTACGGGGATGGATAACAGAAGCTATCCATCTTTGTATCCCAGGCCAGCCTTGCTCCGTGCCTGGCACACGACAGAGGCTCACAGGAGGCTTATGAATTGAACCCCGTATAAAGTTTTGTGTGTCAAGAATTGTCTATTCCTACAACTTATTCCCTGTAACTAGAAGGTAATATTCTCTTACCTGTGGCATCCAGGCCTTCAATGACAATAACGGGGAACTTTCCCTTCTGGACCTGCTCTGGGCACTGGTCAACCAGGTCCAGCACAGCCCGGGCTTCAGGAATGAAAGATGTACACTGTAAAACAATGTCCGTGCATCAGCAGCAAAGCAACGGAGCCTTGGCAGAAGCTATACCTAATTGCTGAGAAGACTGCACAATGCTAATAAGGCATAAGCTACGTTTGGCACCATGCCAAAACGTGAAGTATTTTGAACCTGAGCAAGGGCTGGCTTGCTTTATTTTGTCCTGCATAGCTGAGGCTCAATAAGGCCGTAACTGTCAGGGTCACCCAGCCTGCAACTCTCACTGACCAGCTTCCCCCAGAGGAGGAAGGACAGAAGAGATGTATAATTGCAAAGCAGTGTCACGTAGCGGCAGTGGAACCATGGGCCCTGTGTGTCACAAATGTGGGAAATCAGCCACGCTGTAGGCTCCAAAGAAAGCAATCAGCATCCTGTCCTTTCCTAAGCTCTTGGGGGCTCAGAAGAGTGCCAAGCACTGCAATCACCAAGCAGGTAGGGCAGGGTCTCCAGGGGATTCCAGGTTTTGAACTGTGCATGACCTCATGTGTACTCACAGCACCTCTACAGAGACGCCCAGGCATGTATTTTCTTCTTAAGTGCTTCCTCTGAGCAAGGCAATAGTCTAAGTGCTTTCACAGTATTAATTTGGCCACTGGTGAAGATAACCCTGTGAGTGTGTTACTGTGATTAACCCCATCTACGGATCAGGGAAACCAAAGGCAAAGAAGAATGTTTAATGAACTTACTGAAAGTAACACAGGTAATAAATGCCAGAGTTTGGATTCAAACCCAGGTCTTGCAATCTTAACCGTTCGGAAATACTATCCCAAGGCTCATACAAGGTATCTAAGACCCATAGTCCAGCCTAGGGACCTGCCCAGGCTGCACTCAGGCAGAATCTTAAGCTGTCCCGCACCGAGCACCTCTTGTGTGTCAGATGTTTCCCGGTCCTAACACTGCAAAGCAGGTATTTTACAGATGAAAAGGCACAAAGCAACACGAAGTAGCTGAGTGTCTGGGTGGCAGCCAGTAAGCAAGCAGGCACCGCTTAATCTAAGTTTCTTAAACCCCCAAGCTCATGCCCTTTCTCTACACCCCGACCTCCCAGAACAGGGTCATCACTTCCAAGATGGCATTGCTTTCCCCGTACCCAGCGCCCCGCCCCCCTCCTCGGGCACCGCCAGCGCGGGAGCCGCACCGCTCCTGTTGGCATGTCAGTTTCCCCCTTGCGGTTGGGGGTCCCTGGCGAGCAAGAATCTGGAAAGAGCCACGGTGTCTAAACAGAGGCTGACCCACCGGCGACCTTCACCAGCAGATTTGCGTTCGGGAGTAAAGCAACTCCCTGGCAAAGGGAGGTCTGGACAGGCCAGCCCCGCGGACAGCGCACGGTGTCCGCTTCCCTGGCCTGGGGGATCCACCCTGAGCGCTGGGAAGGGATCCAACTCTTACCGCCTCCAGAACGGCGCGCGCGGCCTCCCGGCGGGGGAAGACCCCGGAGCTAGGCAGGTCCGGCACCACCGGGTGCAGCGCGGGCTCCGGCACGGGCACGACGCGCTCGCGGCCCAGCTGCCGCCACCCCTGGCCGTCCCGCCGTTCCCATGGGAGCTGCCACAGCCGGCAGAGCGGGTCGCCGGAGAACTCGGCCAGGAGCGGGCGCGGGGACTCCGGGCAGGCGTCCAGCAGCGCCAGCAGCGCGCTCCGTGTTTCGGGACTGTCGCGGGGGTCGCGGAGAAGGAAGCCATGCTGAAGGCCCCCCGCCCCGCCGCCAGGGCGGTAGCACAGCAGGCGGCGCAGCTGGCACCGCCGGAAGGGGCCGCCCCGCAGCTGGTGCAGCAAGCGCTGGTGCAGCCGGGCCGCGCGCACCCGGGCCGCGCAGCCCGCGACCCCGGCCACCGGCACGCTCAGAGAATAGCTGCGGCCCGGGGAGCCCAAGAGCGCGGCCACGCCGGGGTCGGGGCGCGCGCCCGGGGCCTCGTCGCCCACTGCGAAGTGAGCCAGGGTGCAGCCGGGCAGCTCCAGCGCGAAGCAGCGTGGCGGCGCCATGGCCCGACCGCAGGCCCCGCGCCGCAGCCCCGAGAGGCGCGCGAGCAGCAATGGGGCGCGCGGGCGGCGGCCGAAGACCATGGGCGCCACCCGGTCCCGCCCCGCACGTCGAGAACGAAACCCGGGACTCAGCGGGCGGTGCCGCGGGGAAAAGCGAAAGCGAAGCGGCGGCGGCGGGAAGCGGGCGGGGCCCTGGATGGGGCGCCCTCCCCGGCCTCCGCTTCCGACTCCGCCTCGCCGCGAGGTCGCGCCGGGAGCAGGCAGCCGCCGGGAGGGGATGCCCGCAGGGGCCGGGCTGCAGGCTGCCGCCGATGGGGACCCGCGCTGCGATCGATGGGGAGCGGGCGGCGGGGTGGACGGTTCCAGGCCCCGTTTGAATAATTCCTCGGATTGTGTGTGTGTGTGTGTGTGTGTGTGTGTGTGTGTGTGTGTGTGTCCCCTGCGCCACCACGCTCACCAGCTCTTGCTCGCTCTCGGGTACAGCCGACGCCTCACCTGGGCTCGCCTTGCGGGCCTCGCAGAAGCGGCCGCTCGCGACCCCAGCCCTACGCCCCGAGCGCCCTCCCAGCCCGCGCCCGGACTCCAGGCCTGGGAGCCGCTGGAGCGTTTTCACTCCGCTTTGCACACCCTTTCCCCTCCTTTTTCAGACTCTCAAACTGAGAAGTGTCCGCAGACTGGCACCTCTAAGTTGCCTTATGCCAAATTAAAGTCGTGCACGCAGGTCCAATGAGACAGCAGCTTGATGGCCTGGAAGCGCCTTATCAGCCAGCAGCCGGCGTCAGATGTATTGCTGCCTTTGTATAGTAAAGCAGCATTGACAAGATGATTTGGATGTTTTATTTTGTTTTTACTCATTGACTGATATCTTTGAAAATGATTGTCCAGCAGACTCAAAAGTTAGAATTGAAACAAAGATGGAAAACATTAGATGAACTGAAAGCATATAGTTATGATTTAATCAATTATTAATTATGTGCCTTTAGCGTGGGATTAAGTTTAATTCTGAAAGAAAAACCCTTTTTGATAGACATGCACTAGTACAGATATGTGGTTGAAGTATGGTTAATAGGCAAGGAATAATTCTGAGATTAAGATGTTTTTAGCTCTTTGAGAACAGGATCATTTTTATTCTCTATGAGCAATTTGACTTTTGGACATTTAGGGAGCAGAGTTGTCACCTGTGTGGAACATAAGAAAATAGGAAAAGAACAAAGTCCTTTTTGTTCCATAGGACAGGATTGCATCCTCCCGTGAGCCTTTCTTGACCTTTTTTCCATGACCCCACCCCCACCCCCGCAATCATATCCGCTCTTAATTTAAGTTTTCCTCTCCACTTTCACTCACCTTCCTCCCTACCAGGAGCCTGTGAAATTAGTGACACTGCAGGACCTGGTTTCGGTCAGTGTTACCTGGGAGTCGAAGATTGAAGATACAATGTCTTCATTCATGAAGGGAAAACATATCTCTGTCATATTTTTGAGCTCCAGTTTCAAATTCCTAGGGCAGAGAATCTGATGGACCCAGCTTGGGTGCATGTTTAGCTTGAATAAACTTGCCTGTAGTAACCTGTCCAGTGGGTGTGGAGGAAAGAAGCTGGGCCTGGAAAGACACTTGAAAGAGGTCCTTGAAGGAATGGGTAGCACGATTTTATTCATTTAAAAAGCCAGAGTCTTCCACACTAACAACATCAACCAGGAAAACATGAAATATTCTAGTCATTCTGCTCCTAGGGGAAAAAAAAAAAAAAGCAGAAAGGGAGAATTAACTAATATAAATGTTGTAATTAATAAATAATAAAATGACTAACATTTATTTTGAAAAAGAGATTGGTTTTTGAAAACATACTTAAACAGATATGCTTCTAGGTAGACCATTCAAGTGGATAAAAAGAAAATGAACTCAGCATAATAGTAAATACGAAAGGGGAAAGAGTCACAGGTTACAAATAAAGAGAATATTACATACAATTCTACATCAGTAAGTCTAAACACCACAAAATAAATAATGAACTTGGAAAGTAAGATTTATCAAAATAAATCCAGGAAAGAGTGATGATTCTATAATCCAAATCCCAGTAAGGTAGTTGATGAAGGTTCTGAGAAGCACTGTACAAGTTTTATAAGTAATTGCTTTATCAAGAAACAGGTAAACCCCCATTACCTAAGCCATCAGTTTCTGGTTCATAAAAGTTCTTTGGGGCATGTTTGTAGGCTTCTGATTTGTTTTTTTTTCCACTGAACTTTTGTGATACAGAAAAGTTATTTCTTGCATAAATATTATTAACCTGTTACAAACTGATTATTTTTCAATAAATAAGTGCTTCTGCATTTAATTACTAACATAGGAAAAACTAATAGATAAAACAAAAGCTCTTTAACATCACAAGACCGGTAAGTTTGGAAACTGCTGCCCTAGACCAGGACCTGGCAAACTCCAGACTGTGAGCCAGATCCCGCCACTGTCCACTGTCCGGTTTTGCACATCGCTGTATTGGCACGTCTTCAGTCTGCTGCTTTCCCATCGCTCGGCAAAGCCGGGGAGCTGCCAGGGACCTGGGCCCAGAGCCCAAACTCTCACAGACGACAATGTCTGCTGACTCAGGACCGCCCTGTCCCTCACCAAGCGCAACAGAAAAGGACCCAACCTCACCAACTCTCTTTGCTGAGGATGCCAGGCCATCACTAGACCTCGCCAAGGGTCCCCCCATGACCAGAGGGATTGAGCCCCGCTACTCTCCTCCGCCTCGCCCCCAGGAGGCATCACCGTGAACAGTTTCAGTTCCACGCCACCCCGCACGCACGCGTTCTGCCTGACGGGGGACGCCCCACCCCACCCCGGCGGTGGGCCCCACACCCTGCCCCTCATACCGAGGCCAGGATCCCATCAAAGCAGCACATCCAACCCCACTGAGTAGCCGAGCGGCTCCTGCCGGGAGTCTGGGGTCCAGGGAGGCCCCTCCACGACCCCTCCGGCACCGCCTGCGGCCCAGGGCCTCTCCCCACTGGTGGGCCCCCAGTCTGCCCTGAGTCCAGCTGTCTCTACCCGCCTGATTTAGCCCAGCGGGCTAAGGGATCCCTTTCATGGCCAGGCTCTGGCCTCCAGAGACCAGCTGGCACCGCATAAAACCGCTCTGGGGGCCAGACCCCTGGGTTGTGGGCTTCTGATTTGAAGGGTACGCTATCATATTGTGGAGTTGATTTTCTCACTAAGAAATGTAGTTTATACAGCTCCCTGTGAGAAGAGAGTTAATACAACAGGTGCAGATACTTACTCCTGACATCTCTCCTGGGGAGCCTGGAACCATGATTCATCGTGGCCAAATCCTAGAAATATGCCCTCAAAAGCTTCTTTATATCAGTCCTTGATGGTTCTGTGTTTGCACCGGGAACAATGGACACGCCGCAGCAACTTGTCAGGGTTGCTTCGCACAAACATCAAGATCAGTGATGGGCATCTCATTCACAGATGGGGTCCTGAGATTAGGTGACCAAGACTGGTCACAGCAGGATGTGCCTACGTGTCCAGCCCACCATGTAATGGCAGACCTGAGACCCAAGCAGGCTTCCCTGACCAGCTATCTCACTCCTGTACCCAGGGTGGGAGTGCTGCTAGAAACAAAGCACATCTATCTATGCAACCCAGATGGTGAAGGACTCAGAAGCTGTGCCCATCTCTCCAGACTCCTCTGATGTTCATCTTTTTCCTGTTATCCTTGCTCTGCATCTCTTCCCTGGAATAAAGCCCACCTGTGAGTGTGACCTGTTCCTGTCCCAGGAGTCCTTATAGACGATTAGCAAACACGTGGGTGGTCTTAAGACTCCTAAAACACAACCCAGTACACACACACACACACACACACACACACACACGGAAATGAAATTAAAAGTTCAAGGAACTCTTATTTTGAAGTGCTTTGATATTCCATTTTATTTATTTAAATACACTCACACACATAATTACAACTCTGTAAATTAGTGAAATGACCCTCACTGGATGAATTAAATTACAACCAGTAAATGAGTGAACAGAAAAGACAAAGAGTTAATGAAGATATTTGCAAAACATATAACTAAGCAAGTACATCTATACAGTGAATTCTTACAAATCAATCATAAAAATGCCGAAAATCCCATACAAAAAGGGGCAAGGGATTTGAATAGGCACATCACAAATGAGAATATCCAAATACCTAATAAATATATTACAAAGATGCTTAACATCATTAGTCATCAGGAAAGTGGAAAGTAAAACCACAAGACACCACTCCACACCCACTGAGATGGCTAAAATTAAACCAGACAAAACAAACATCTTACAGTGACAGCACCAAGTGAGAAGAAAGATGTGGAGCAATACTTACATTATTCTGGTTGGAGTGTAAATCAGGCCAGCACTCTGGAAAACTCTATGGAGTTATGTACTAAAGGGGAG
>RJWK010018735.1:5797-33157 GCA_004363435.1 Platanista minor
AAAAAAAAAAAAAAAAAAAAAAAAAAAAAAAAAAAAAAAAAAAAAAAAAAAAAAAAAAAAAAAAAAAAAAAAAAAAAAAAAAAAAAGCAAACTCACTCATCAAGTTACATATGTCTAATTCAATCTAGAAATAAATATATGTAGAATTAAGTAAGAATTCTGAATACAATTATGTGATTTTATTCACATTGGTCCTCTTTATATATAATGAGGCATTATGAGTTCTGTCCAAATATGCCCTCCTTTATAAAAAGTATGGTTGAGAACACTAAATATATGACTTGTAGGTTTTTCTACACAGGGTGGTTGGTTATATAGCAATAATTTAGTTTATCTGATCCACGAGAAAAATCAATATGGGCAAATTCAGATTGAAAAAAATGTTGGCTCTATGGGTTTTATTTTTTTAATTTTGTTATCTAGATTGACCATGTAACAATGATTATTGCTGAGTCTTCAATTGATCTTGCTATAGCAAGATCAATGTTATATTTTATTGCTTTGTTTACTTCTTAATTAATTATCAAATATTTTAGGCCTTTAGTATAGCCTAGACTTGGCCATCAACTCACTTTGCATGTGCTAATTCTATTCTAAATAATGATATGAAAATTTCCTAACCTGTTTTTCCTTCCCCTTTTTTTGTCATATTATGCCTACCTGGAGACTGATAAGTGCTAATATTTTATTTAGAATAAAATCATTTTTGTAACTTTAATAAGAAAATTTAAGTTGCTGTTTTGTACTAAATACAAATCATCTATTCATCCACCAATTTATTAATTCCCATGTCTCCTCCCTCTTGCGTCTCAAAGCCCTGAGCTGATCTCCCTGTGCTATGTGGCTGCTTCCCACTAGCTATCTATTTTACATTTGGTAGTGTATATATGTCCATTCGCTTTGTTATAAAGCAGAAACTAACACACCATTGTAAAGCAATTATACTCCAATAAAGATGTTAAAAAAAAAGGAGCTGTGATATATATCTACAATGGAATATTACTCAGCTGTAAAAAAGAAGGAAATAATGCCAAACAAAATGTGTTAATTCCTTCCACAAATATTTATTGTGTTTTTTATTTTCTAAATATGTGATAATAATTATTCCTGTTTCAATTCAAATCAGATTAAAATATATCTATGAATCTCTCTCCTTCCTGATAAATCAGATTACAGAACCCAATCCAGATGTGTTCGTTAGTCATACATTTAAAAATGGCCTCTCTGTCCCAGAAATCCAATAGTCCCTATGAAAGAAAATTGCTGATTCTCTTCTAAATACTACTTAATCTGAATTATCCCTAATATGCACCTAGAAAAAGCTCTCATGGATATTTATCATAAACAATGTTTTAGTTTTGTGTAATATAAAAGCCATGAAGAAGATTTTCAGTTTTATAATTATGATCATATTTGAACTTATTTTATTCTTAGAGAGTCTTAGAATCTCTTCCAATCACCCAAACCAACATATAACAATAGTTTTTATATTTTAGGGCCAGAGTTCATAAGTTTTTATATTTAATACTTTAAAAATTAGGAATAATATTCAAATAATAAGTAATCTGACATCTCAGATAACTAATGCCTGTATCATAGTAGGCTCTAAAATTTCCTAAAACATTTACCTATAATACTATTATTTCTCAAACTCACCAAATGTGTTCTCATGTCCAACGTCTTCACAATATCTATTATTGATGCACTTATAAAACCCCAGGTTCATTACTATTTTAACATAAAAGTAACGTATATCATTCAAATGGTTCTTATTAATGGAAAGACAGTACTTTGTCCCTCTGGCACCATGCTAACTTGTTTCAATAATTAACCACTATCAAGTTTCTTATGTATTCTTCTAGAATAATTTAATTAATATTTAAAAAGATGTATGCAGATACCTTTGCAGTGATTCAGTTATGATTTTTATATGATATCTGTCTATATCAACAATACAGATAGTGATCTTTCATCTGCATAAAAGCTATATAATGTTTCATTATATTGACATTATAAATCATTTAACCACTTTCCTATTTATTGGTCATTAATTCTTTCTAATTTGTTTTAATTATAAATTGCAATGAATAACTTTGAATATATGTTTCGATACATTCCTGCGAGTCAATCCAGGATCACATTAATAGATGTGAAATACTGGAACAAAGAGAACATGCATTGTGCATTATGCATTTTGATGGCCAAATTCCCCTCAGAACACTTGCATCCTTTTACATCCTCCCTGAAAACTTGTGACAGTGCTTATTTCCTTACTCTCTCACCAACACTAGATATTATCCAACTCTTCATATTTTTCTATCTGATGGAAAAAACATAGAATCTCATGTTTTATTTGTATATCTTTATGTATGAACGAGGTTGAAAATCCACTCATATATGTATAGGTCTTTTTGACAGCTTCTCTTTCTTAATCTTTTCAAATTTTAATTGCCATATTTAACATATTATCTTATTGTGGTTTTGTATACATATTATTTAACTTGAGAAAATGAGTTATTTGCTGGTTTATTTGCTATATGCACTATATGTGCCTCCAATGCAGGGTCACAATTTCTACTTTTTTTTTACTTTGGATTTTTTTTTTTATATAGAACTTTCTACTACCTGAACCACTGAATTTTGTATATTGATATAGACATATAATGGGAGTGTGGTGGATAGAGCCAAAGAAACTCAGGGATCAGCTAGTTCAAACATCTTATTTTCTGCAGATGTTGAGACAAAAGCCTTCAGAGAAGAAGTATGTTTCCTACATAGTTTGTAAGAGAATGAAGAGAAGAATTCAGGTTTCCTGACTCTCAGCCTTATACAACACCACACATTTATTATAACCTATATCCATGTGGAAAGAGAAATTATTTAGTATACTCAAGGAATAATCAAATAGAAACACAGAGACCCAAACAGGACATTAGCTACCTAAGAGTTAATGTTTAAGTACATTTGTATCCTAACTATAAACCTCCCCTTGCTTTATATAATGCAGATCTCAGTACCTTTATTCCATTGAAGAGGAGGAGGTTTATATCAGACCTTGACCAGCAAATGCCTTAAAATTCCTCATCATATATGTTTACTCTCCAGCCTCTTCTTCCTTTTCCTGTAGGAGTGGAAGTTCATGTTCTCTGCTTTTTTCCACATAGCCTCCAGATCTTGTCCCCATCTCTTTCTTTCTAAACATCCCAATCTCAAATGCTAGCCCTTTTGGGGGGCAGAATAATTCAGATGTTTCTTGTTTTTGCTTCCAAACTTGCATTCACAACTTCCAAGGTGATCACCAACCTTGGAAGTGATTCCAAGTTCTGTTGCAAACTGACCTAACCCAAAAAAGTCATCAACAACTCAAAGATCTTTTATTAGTAGTCCTCTAAAAAGTTTGTGGTAGAGTTTACTCTACCATGTAACATCACTACCAGCTTATAATGAAAGTAAACAAATCCTCAGATCATATCTGCCACACACATAGACATTAACTAAACAATCATTCATTCATGTGTAGACATAAAACCTTTTCATACAGGTCTTTTGGCAAGATTCATGATATATTACTGGCTTTCAGGGCATGCTCACTTCACATCATTCCAAAAAGCTCACTTTAAATTATGCCAGAAGGAGAAATCTTTTAACCTGGTTGTCATCAGGCAATCAGAAGTCATACTAATGATGGCAGGACATAGAACAATTTGGGAAATCATATCTTGGGCTCCATTCCTAAATAAAAGCTACAGACCTGGCTGGAGTCTTATACACTATTCATGCCAAGGGAAGAACTATCTCTAAAGAATTTTAGCAAAACCACTGATCTTGAATGGCCTTAATTTTACCCATGGGAACCCATTTCTAACATTCATCATGCTCATTGATCAAACTATTAATATCATTTATTATGCTACTTAACAAAGCATCTGGTTTACATCAAGATATGGATTATTTAGTATGGATTAAGATCTTTCTGATGTAATGCTAACCCATCACCCCTAGGAGCAAATTTTTGATTAGAATGCTAACTGCATCAGGTTGTGACTTTAATTAACTCACATACTATACTCACTTTTTTTTTTTTTTTTTTTTTTTTTGCAGTACATGGGTCTCTCACTGTTGTGGCCTCTCCCGTCGCAGAGCACAGCCTCCGGATGCGCAGGTTCAGTGGCCATGGCTCATGGGCCCAGCTGCTCCACGACATGTGGGATCCTCCCGGACTAGGGTGTGAACCTGTGTCCCCTGCATTGGCAGGCGGACTCTCAACCACTGCGCCACCGGGGAAGCCCCTATACTCACTTTTTAATGCTAAAGTACTTAAAAGTCCGTCTTTGTAACATCCATCCAATTATTATGATCCATTTAGAAGGCAGTTAGGAATAAGTAAAAACTAAAAATTTTCTGTTACATATTTTATATATGAAATTAACAGGTTTTATATGTTGAAATTGAGAAATGTAAAGGTCTGAGTTCAGTGAAGAGTGAATGTTATGTTGAATGTAGCCTTATGTAAAAGTAGAAATTCCAGGAAATTACTGAAGCGAGGAAAGGTGATTTTTCACAATTTAGTGGGGAACAATTTTTTATATTATTTGGTAGGCTGTGAAAGAAGTTGTAGTTCATGAAATCAGATGATTATCTGAAGAGTTTTGTTTAACATTGCCCAGGACAGTCAGGACAGTAACTCTATTTGATAATAACTCAGTATCTTTATTGAAGAAGTATTTTTAAAGAACATTTAAAAACGACTTAGCATCTAGATTTAAATAAACCATGGAAGAAGACAGAGTTTTGGTAAGATGAATCTAAATATCCACATGAAAAAGCTATTCATAAGATGGAAATACACAGGGCTTCTCTGGTGGTTCAGTGGTTGAGAGTCCGCCTGCCGATGCAGGGGACACGGGTTCATGCCCCGGTCCGGGAAGATCCCACATGCCGCGGAGCGGCTGGGCCCGTGAGCCATGGCCGCGGAGCCTGCGCGTCCGGAGCCTGTGCTCCGCAACGGGAGAGGCCACAACAGTGAGAGGTCCACGTACCGCAAAAAAAAAAAAACAAAGGAAATACACAGAAATATGTGTATTCTAATATTAATTCAGGGAGAAAAATTGATCTTATATGTGTCAGCCATTCTGCCTGGTATTTTTTATATCCTATCTTATATTATTATTATTAAAATATTGAGGCATATGTTAATTATTCATCATAGTATTCCATAAATTTTCTTAATAACCTCGAATATTATCAGGAAATTCTTTCCTGGTACCTCGGTACAATACTAAACTCTAGGCATATTTTTTATGTTGTTTTTTATTTTTTGTTTTCTATTATCATCAGTGAGTTAGAGGAAAATCAGTTTGTTAAATATTTTTATAGAGTGTTGTAGGTATTCCATAATCAGGAATGTTTTCCTTCCCTAAGATGGACTGTATTTTTCAATCTTGTTCTCTTCTTAAGACAATGGACACCAAAGGTCAGAGAACAATCAAGGCACTCCAACAGCCTTTATTCTCCCCATCAAGTAAAATAGTAAGTCATATCTAGATTTTACCTGTTTTGATAATTGCTTTCTTCCCCCCAAAAAGAAGAAACTCCTTACTATAATCATTTAAATAGTTTTTAATGCAAAGCTGGCATTCTTTAGCTTTGGGCGTAAGTCAGAGGGTTCACCACAGCTTATTAAAAAAAGTCAGGGTAAGAAATACCAGTTGACTATTTCGGCAAAGGGACTGAGTATTTTGATGCTTGTGATTAACTGCACTGTGGTAGAAATTATGACTCTTGATGAAATGTAGGTACATTTCCTTTTGCTTAGTCTGAGATACAAAGGCTAAATTTCTTCCTAAGATATCTTTGGAAACATACATATTCTAAACAAAGGGACTTTACACAATGGATCTGCCAATTTTCGGTAGTCTTCCCCTATGGCCCCCACTTTGGAAAGAATATTATTCAAAAATATTAAAGACAAAGATCATGATATCGCTTATATCTAAAAAAATCTGAAAACAAATGATACAAATGAACTTATTTACAAAACAGAAGCAGACTCACAAACTTAGAGAATGAACCTATAGTTAACGGGGTGAAAGGTGGGGGGAGTTTGAGATTGACATGTACACACTGCTATAATTAAAATAGATAACCAGCAAGGACCTACTGTATAGCACAGGGAACTCTGCTCTATACTCTGTAGTAACCTAAATGGGAAAAGAATTTGAAAAAGGACAGGGAAAAGAAAAAGAAAAAAGAAAAAAATACACTAGTTTTCTTCAGTTAAAAAAAAAAAATTAGCCAAATCTAAACCTGGTAGAAAGAAAATGTAGGTACACAGTGGATGCTGGGGAGCAGTTCTCAAGCCCTATTTAGAGAATTTTCCTAAAGGACTCATATAAGATAGAGTCAAGATGATCCATAGAATAAATTATTTTCATCCTATTACATTCACTTTGAAGAAGCAGGAATATATTGAAACCTATTAGAATTTGTAGACTGAGCATATTTAAAGTTGCAAAGATTTTAAAGATAACCTATTTTGGATCCTTCATTTGACAAAGACAGTGCTAAGTCCCTGAACAAGAATATAATGTTCTAGCCAGAGTTTAATGGAAGATGTAGAAATCAGATCTATGAACTTCCTGTCTAATGCAATTTCTACAGTAAGAAACACCATTATTGATATTTTTCTGCACCAAATTATAAAGATGACTAAGCTGACTAAAAAGAAAATAAAAGCAGAGTCTGACTGAAGGAAAGGCTGTGAGGAGATGATGATGAAATTTCCAGCTCAGAGAGTAAAGAAATGGAAGAATCAAATAGTCAGTCTGAGACAACATGCCCTGTAAGAAGAATGAGATGTGGAAATGACCTGAAGAAAGAGGGAAAAGTCCAATGGGGAAATGGTGAATGAAGTTTATGTGCTAAAGCCATGGGAGCAGAAGGGCCCACAGAAAAACTAATTGAGTTTATAATTAAATTATCTGCCTGCCCAATATTGTTATCAGTAATTCATTTAATGTTTGATATGTTAGATAATAAATAAGGACCATAATTAAAATGACTTATGCATGTTGCGATTAAAAAGATGGTTCCTTCTAAATAGGAACTAGTCAACTTATAGGAAACCTTATGTTTAATATCTAACAACCGTAATGATTTCATTCAATAGGTTGTAATAATTACAAATAATTAACAAAACAAGTATGTTATAGAAATAGTTCTAAAACTACGATAATTTACTGCTACCATAGCAATATACTTGGGTCTACATTCTTGAAAATCATAAACCATTTAGCTGGTACTTTAAAGTTTATTTTAAAGTTGTGAAAATATATTTTTATGAAGATTATATATTCCTAACTCTAATAAAGTACAATGCTTTAAAAGTTGTGGACAGGCAACAAAATTATCACTGATACTTAAAAAATAAGTATTTCATTTGGAACAAGCAACAAAATAATCACTGATAATTAAAAATCAAGGCATTTAGTTTAGCAAATTATTTCCTCTCAATATTTTATTCAAACAATGACAGCGAATTCAAAAAAGTAAAATAATTCTATCTTAGGATTTCAGTACTTTAAGACTTAATAAAATTTAATAAAAGTTGTAATAGGTACAGTACTGCTCTGTTGGCTTTACTTGTGTGGTATTTTTAGAAGAAGGGTTCAGAGAATAAGCAGAAGTCTATGATCCTTAAGAAAAAGGCCCATTTATACTCTATTGAAACAGTGAACTAATCACATGTCTAAAGAAAAGAAACTCATCCAAAACAAGTGTCTTAGAATTCCGGCAAGAATTCTTGACCTTAGGCAAGTAAAATAATGATCAACCTTAATTTAAGTATGTTTTAAAATCTCAGTATAGGATGTTGTAATCTAGTTAAGTAACATTTGCCACAATAAATTATATGGTTGTTTTATTACACGTGTGGTTCCCATGAGGTAGAATAAAGGCAAACCACCAAAAACCTAATGTGAAGGATGCCTAAACCAGAGTAACTACAGTGAAAAGATATATGTGTCCCCACAAGGCAAATGATACCGTTTAACGTTTGTACATATCCTGTTACTTCTAAATTAAAAAAGAATTTGAAACTGATAATGAGTAAGGATAGTAAAATTTTACTTCAAGGAGTCCTGGGGGAGATGGGAAGAACACGAATAGTTCAGAGGGAAAAATGAAGAGATACTATAGCTTAGAATCTCTTGATTCTCTAAACAGCTTTAAAATGTCTAAAACTTCTGTAAATAATGTAGACAATATTTCATTGGATATTAAATAACTGGACCCTAAGAGAAGATTTAAATCACTGACCCATAACAAATAAGTTCAAAACTCACGAAAGAAAGGAAGAAAAAAAGCTCCTAATCCCTTTAGAGAAGTTATTTCATTTACTTCGTAAATCAACACTGTGCAGATAATATTATGTTTCTTATTTTTTCTCATTTTAAAGAAGAGCTTCTGCCACTGCTCTAATGCCAACTACGTTCCCAGTGTAGAAAAGTGGATTGCTTACTTACAAAGCCAAAGTTTGATAGATGACTTTGCTTTTTGACTGCCACCATCTTCCTACTTACTGCTTCCTTCTTCTTAGTCACTGATTCTCCTTCAGCCTCCTATCTTCACTTTTTTATCGGAATGACTAGAGCTGTATTATTACTTACTCTTCCATACCAATGAGTCCATCATGAAAGTTTCAGAATGTCATTTAGTTTCCAGATTTTTGACACTATAATTTGCTTTAGCTTTTTTGTAAGAAATATTATTTAGGTTAATGATGACCACATTGAAATTTTCAGTAAGATTTGTGGAATGGAAAAATTACATATACTCAGGCAGGGTCTAATGTACTTACCCTCAGCGCTGAAGTGGCTGCCCAAATGGGAAGCTGGTTTTCTGGTAGCTGATTCCAAATCTTTTTCCATAGTACCCTTTGGTAGGCTTAGACAAGTACTATATATACCACTTACTTGCTTCCCTGAAAGAGAATGGTGGTATGGAGCCAAAGTTATTTTTTAGAACCCTTGGCCCTGTGAATGTACCAAGTCAGGAAAAACATTAAGGGAATAAAAATTAAGTGGGAATATTTTCTCTACCCAGGGAATTTTCCCCGTAATAGGAAGAAGAATAGAGAATTTATTTGATTTTCATGAACTAACAGATTTCATACTTATCCCTTGCCATCTGTATACAAAGTCATTCTTTCATGATGAAGTTAGAGAAACTTGTTCTTGTGTACTAATGTCAATAAATTGTGTGTATATACCCTGATATTGTATAAAATCATTCATAATAGCTGAGTGAGTAAGCTGGACTATAATTACTTTTTTCAGCACTGTTACCTTAACCTAATGGTATTGTGTTTTAGTCTATTTACCAGTTTTTCAGGACTTTTAGCTAGAGTATTTTTATTTAATACTTGTTAAGCCTGTTTTTATAAAGGCATTTAATATTAATAATAGTAGTTATTATTATAACAATAATACTAGAATAGTAACAGCTGTCAGAGAACTCCTTTTGCAATTTATTCATTAAATACCTTTTCCAACTAACTTCTCTTTGTCCTCTGAATCTTATTTCAGGCATGATCTCTACCAGAAATCTCTATGTAATTGACCAACATCAGTTTGAAAATGGGGACTCTTAGGGCTTTAAGATACTTCTCCCAAGACAACAGCTATGTTTTTCTGTCTTAGGCCTTCCACCAGGATTGTAAACATCAGTTTCCTTAACTATCTTGCTGACTATAGAGAAGATAAATCCTTTGTTTTATTAACATTTTTCTTCTTTCCTTCCTTTCTTCCCTCCTTCCTTTCTACAACATATGAATTAAAATATGAGTTCGATCACTGCCATGGGCATTGGAAATAAAGTGATGAAAGGACAGAGAATACCCCTGCCTTCATAGAGCTTATGTTGAAGATGAAGGAGAAATCAGAAAAAAGTAAATAAGCCAGATCATTTAGATGTTAATTCGAATTATGAATATAAGAAACAGTGTAAAGTAATAGAAAGTAACTGAGAAATAGAGCACAAGAAGGCTTCTCTGAGGTGAGATGTGTATCCCAAGGATTTAGCTCTTTCTTCAGGAGTTATTTTTAAGGAATAAATAAAACTTTCAATTGTTATCAAAATTAAAAGTAAATGTACCATATTTCTCCCCAGTGAGCTGAAAGATTTATTTGATTTAAGAATCAAAGAACAGATGCCAGTCAGGGCCATGAGAATAGTTAGTTGTGCAGTTTATGTCCCTTGCAAAGATGCCTGGCTGCAGGGGGGATGGTGGCCAAAGGCAGCCCAAGTTCAGCTCATAATGCCATGCACTTGTGTAGAGACACTGGCACTCGCACAGAGCTCAGGCAACTGGGAGGGAAAAGCAGAATTTTTTTCCTGTTCAAAGGAGTCACCTTTTCCTAACTGCTCTTCCAGAGAAGGGTGCCTTTTCCTAATTACTTCTTTCAAAGGGATGCATCTTTTAAAATGTATACGAGCAACCCATAAGTTGTATCTGTTGCCCTGATAACCCTAATAATTTTAAGCTTTATATTTAATTAGTCAGAAAGGCACCCAAATGATTACACTTGGTTTGTTCCATATAAAACTAATAGTTCATAATTATTTTCTTCCGTTATTATTCTTGACATTTACCAGACTTGGGAGTGATCCTTTTCCTAGGAACAGCATAATTTGGGTTCTTTTAAGGTAAGCCAAAAGGAAGAAATTTCAGGTTCCCAAGGAACCTAAAACAGTCAAGAAGGCCCCTTTATTTTTTATTTAAAATATCATACAACATTAGATAGTATCACTTGGATTCTAGCTCCAATGCAATAATGTCTAATTGTATATTGATTACTAGAGTACTTTATTTTTATAAGTCCAAGTATATCTGTAACACCTCCCACACCCATTCTTTTGGGGGATTGACAGAGGCAATTTTGTTTGTAGTTGGACAAGAATTTCAAAGAGACTACTGCTTTTGTAGCTTCTCTTAGTGTGGAAATGACTGGATGTAGAGGCATTTAATCATAATTCCATGACTTCAGTTAATGAGGATTCAAAAAGCAGGACCCTCTGTTCATTAGTAGCAACTTTAAATGGTAAGTTGGCACAACTTTTGTACAAAATTGTCTCACAGGAATTTTCTATTACATATTCCACTTGTACTAATGTGATATTTATCTTCAGGAGAAAAAAATAAAAACTGCTTACCTGAAATGTATTAAGAACAACTTTTAAGACTCACAATTTCTTTTTTTTTAGCTTTATTGAGGTATAACTGACAAATAAAATCTTAAGATATTTAAAGTGAGTAATGTGATTTTATATACATATATATTGTGAAAACATTTTTCCCCATTTGGTTAATTGACACATCCATTATTTCACATATTAACTTTGTTGCCAGGGATGGGGTGGGTGGGAGATGAGAATACTTAACTTCTACTGCCTTAGCAAATTTCACATACCCAACACAGTCTTATCAACTACACTTACCATGTTATACATTTCATCCTCATGCATCTTATATTTGAAAGTCTGTATACTTCTACCATCCTCTCCCTATTTCTCCCACCCTGCAGCCCATGGCAACTACTTTTCCACTCTCTGTTTCTATGAGTTTGACTTTTTGTTTTTGTTTTTTATTTTATTTATTTATTTATTTATTTATTTATTTATTTATTTTGCGGTACGTGGGCCTCTCACTGTTGTGGCCTCTCCCATTGCAGAGCACAGGCTCCGGACGCGCAGGCTCAGCGGCCATGGCTCACGGGCCCAGCTGCTCCGCGGCATGTGGGATCTTCCCGGACCGGGGCACGAACCCGTGTCCCCTGCATCGGCAGGCGGACTCTCAACCACTGCACCACCAGGGAAGCCCCTCAATGTGTGAGGTGATATCTCACTGTGATTTTGACTTGCATTTCACTGATGTAGAGATGCTGAGCATCTTGACATGTTCCTGTTGGCCATCTGTATATCTCCTTTGGAAAAATGTCTATTCAGGTCTTTTGGCTACTTTTTAAGCAGGGTTTTTTTTTCTGTTTTTTTTGGATGTTGACTTGTATGAGCTGTTTACATATGTTGGATATTAATCCCTTACCAGTCATATCATTTGCAAATATTTTCTCCCATTCAGTAGGTTGTCTTTTTGTTCTGTCTATGGTTTTCTTTGCTGTGCAAAAGCTTTTAAGTTTAATTTGGGTTCCACATATTTATTTTTACTTTTATTTCCTTTTTTTTTACAGGACAGAAAAAATATTGCCACAATTTATGTCAGAAGTGTTCTGCTTATGTTTCCCTCTAGGAGTTTTATGGTTTCCACTCTTACATTTAGGTCTTTAATCCATTTTGAGTTTATTTTTATATATGCTGTTAGGGAATGTTCTAATTTCATTCTTTTACATGTAGCTGTCCTGTTTTCCCAGCACCACTTATTGAAGAGACTGTCTTTCCTCCATTGTATATTCTTGCCTCCATTTTTTTTTTTTTTTTTTTTCTGTGGTTCGTGGGCCTCTCACTGTTGTGGCCTCTCCCATTGCGGAGTACAGGCTCCAGACACGCAGGCTCAGTGGCCATGGCTCACGGGCCCAGCCGCTCTGTGGCATGTGGGATCTTCCTGGACCAGGGCATGAACCTGTGTTCCTTGCAATGGCAGGTGGACTCTCAACCACTGCGCCACCAGGGAAGCCCCTTGCCTCCTTTTTCATAGATCAATTGACCATAAATGTGTGGGTTTATCTCTGGGCTCTCTATTCTGTGCCATTGATCTATATGTTTGTTTTTGTGCCAGTACCATACTGTTTTGATTACTGTAGCTTTGTAGTAAAATCTAAAGCCAAGGAGCATGATTCCTCCAGCTCTGGTCTTCTTTCTCAAGATTGTTTGGCTATTTGGGGTCTTTTGTAACTTTACTAAATTTGTTTTTTAGTTGCAACAAATTTTTGGTGGAGTATTTAGGGTTTTCTACATATAATATCGTGATATCTGCAAATAGGAAAAAAATATTGTTTCTTCTTTTCTGATTTGGATGTGTTTTATTTCTTTTTCTTGATTAATTGCTCTGGCTCTGACTTTCAGTACTATGTTGAGTAAAAGGGGTGTCCTTGTCTTATTTCTGATCTTAGAGGAAAATCTGTCAGCTTTTCACCATTGAGTATGATGTTAGCTGAGGGCTTTTCAAATACAGGCTTTATTATGTTGAGGTACATTCTCTCTATACCCATACTGTTCAGAATTTTTATCATAATTTTGTCAAAGTCTTTTTTTGAATCAATTGAGATATTTTTTCATTTTGTTACTATGATGTATCACATTTATCTATTTATTTATTTATTTATTTAGTTAGTTAGTTAGTTAGTTATGGACATTGAACCATCCTTGCATCTTTAAAATAAACCCACTTGATCATGGTATATGAATTTGTGCCAAGACCTATCAGTGTCCCAAAGTGGAGGATCACATTCAGCACCTAGATATAGGCTGCTTGGAAGCTGGACCCTCAAGCAGCATCTGGTACCTTCCAAGGAGAAACTGGGAGATGAGGGTTTTTGCATGTTCCCTCTGTACTGGGCCTGTGTATATAGCTGGGGGGTAAGGGTGAAACGAATGCTCCTGTAGCCATTAAGAACTGCTTCTCTGTTTGCTACAGTCATACGGGACTCATGAAAGCAAGCATGACTGGCTATCAGAGCCATGTGATCTTGGGATCTGTCCCTCAGGCAGCAGTTCATATACTGGAATGCAAACATGTGTACGAACTCCTTTTAGGGATATACTGGTAACTGGGAGCAGGCTAACGGGAGACAGAGGGTAAGATGTCCACTGGTTTACCCAGTCTCTATGGAGGATCATAGCCAGCCCCTAAATATGTGCAAAACTAGAAGCCTGACCTTCAGGCAGCAGATTTTAAAGTATGTGGATGGACCTCTTTCTGGGAAAGACTGGGACATGTGCATTTTTTGGCTGTTCTCTCTGTGTTGAGCCCTGAGGGGATAGTTGTAGCAAGTGCTTTTGTACCTTTTAACAATTGCAGCATTATTTGCTATAGTCTTATAGCTCTCATGAGCACAAGCCTCTGGCTTTCAGAGCTAGATGTTTTGAGGACCTGTACCATGGGTAGGAGTCTTAAATGTTGGGGTACTCTATGTGGGCTGCAAGCCCCTCACTCCTCAGGGAAAAGCTGAGAGTTGGGAGCTCCTTCCTGATTGTATGGCCCTGTGTGGAGCTATGGGGTTTATGGTGAGAGTGTGTCTCAGCCTTTCCTATGCCTTCCACTGTATTTTCTCATTTGCTCAATGTGTAGGAGTCACTCAGCTAGTTTCAGAATTTCTTTCGGAAACAATTGCTCCTTGTGCAGCTGTATAGTTGATGTGTTCGCAGGAGGAGGGGAGTTCAGGAACCTCTATGTCATCATCTTGGTTGACCCTCCTTCACAATTTCTTATCTTATATCCTTTTCCCTCAGGGAAAGAAAAGAAATCATTAGGTCAGTGGGAATTATAACTACAAAGAGAACTTGATTAAAAATTTCTTTGAATCGTATATAATCACCAATATTATATATATATAATATAATCACCAAAATTACTAATCACCTTCTTGCAAAACAGAATAAAACAAAACAAAATAAAATATGGATTTCATTAACTGTTAAAATAAAATATTAACTTAGATATAAAATCCAGTGCAACATATTATCTAAGAAACATCCAAATAAAATCAATAATCTCAATTATAGCCTTGGTTATATGTACAAAAATGAATGTCTTCCTTAATGAGGGTTCTTGTATGCTATGTAGGTAACAAGGAAAGGTGATTGTTATAGATATTGGCTATATTAATCAAAGATATTAATCTCAAAGTTTATCTACATCTATTGAACAATAGAGATTATCTTTTAGTAACTTAAAGTACCACAAAGTCTTTTTAAGTTATTTCATTTTTTTTGCTTCAGTAACCTCCCAAGAAATACAGAGGGCATATGTAAAGAAGTCAAACTGATAATAATGTACTTCCATTTTCCTTTTCATTATGGGAAGATTTAATTGAACTATATTAACCTCTGTGTTTATGTTCTTATAGGAAACTGTCTGTTTTGATGCCTTACACATTTTCTTTCCCCTGCATCTTTACTCAATTGGAAGTGAGCCAATCCTTTTGAAAATACACATTAACACATAAAATCAATGCAAACATTTGTTTTTTTAAATGAGGATATTAATAATCAAGGTTATGGATGTTTAAAATGCTTTATATAGTTACTGAAATCCAAAGTTAATGTATGCTTTTGAAATAAATTCACTAAGATTACCACAATTCCAATATATGAAGAATATTATCTATTCACTTTCAGATAAACTTGTTTCTGAGGCATATAACTTTCTTTTGTGATAGCCTCACAAAACGGAAAACTCTCTTTTGTATTTCTCTAATACTGTAATGCTATGTGCAGCTGAACTTGTGGCAGTTACATCAGTTGCTCAGTGTCCTGGACTGGTCTTTCACTGAAGTGTACTTTGGAAGAAGCTTATCAACATGTTTTCAGAAAGGGGTTAAGTTATCGTGTTGTTTCAGTCCCTTTACTCTTGAAGGTGGGGAATTCATGACAGAAACCAGTCTAAAGTAAAGTCATTACATTTTCACTTTACTAGTCTTGCCAAATCCTTTCTACTTGCTGATTTCTCACACAAAGGAATTCTTCTGAGTGATGAATAAAACTTTTATTTGTCTTTCCCATAACTTCCCTCTAAATATCCCTCTAATTATCTCATTTCCTTCCCCAGTGAAAAGTCCGTTCATAATAAGTGTTAACAATTTTATTTTGGAAAGATTCATTTATGTTTTGTTTATACATGAGTATTGCACAAAAACATTCGGAAGTGATTTCCTATGTATTTATCATGAGAGATAGTAATCAAAGTGTTTTAGGGTTATAGATATTTGCTTCTGATGTCATAAACGTTCTCCTGGATATTGTCTTTTCAGGACAGTTTATGCTTTTATCTTAACGTAAAAGACAGTGCAGCTTAAGTTCATGATTTACTGCCACAAACATTTTTGGGTTAGATGAAAAATTGAATGATATACTGATATTTGAACAGTTTGTGGTACTTAAATCCAGTAAAGCAAAGTGATTGTATTAATACAGGGGGTATATGCATGTATTCCAAATAACTCAGTGTGACATCCATTTTCATAGGAAATCCACATATGAGGACTATCTCACACAAGGTGCTCCTTAAGACATTACATATATCAGTACATTAAATGTGAATGTCTTTATTCTCAGAGAAATTTCATATGAGTTCATGTAATTGTGTTATATATCTTTTTTTTTTTGCGGTACGCAGGCCTCTCACTGTTGTGGCCTCTCCAGTTGCGGAGCACAGGCTCCGGACGCGCAGGCTCAGCGGCCATGGCTCATGGGCCCAGCCGCTCCGCGGCACGTGGGATCTTCCCGGACCGGGGCACGAACCTGTGTCCCCCGCATCGGCAGGCAGACTCTCAACCACTGCGCCACCAGGGAAGCCCTGTGTTATATATCTTTGATCTAGATGATAATTATATTAAACAGCAGTCATATTAAAGGGCAAGATATGTAGGTTTTAGATTATGTAGAAAGAAATACTGAATAATTTTGATTGAATAATCCAGTTCAGAGCTCAATTGTGTCGACTAATAATTATCTCAAATAAAATAATCAGATTATTGAAAAGTTTTGCAGTCTTTTAATTAGAATTAAAATGAAAACTAGAGGGAATTTTATTGTACTCTAGTTATTGTATCTGAATATACAATATGAACTGAATAACCTAATTGTCATAAAATGTTAATATCTGTTTTATGTAAATTTTGCTTTCTTCAATTAAGATCTTATTTTAAATATGTTTTCCTAACTTCTCCAAAGCAAATCACTTCAACTATTTAATATTAAATATATTTGAGTCAGGAAATACTTTTGGAAGAAAAAGAGTATGTCATTATTATAATAGAATTCTGCTAGTATGGAGCTGGTATATATTCAGTCTCTACTGATACCGTTTCTAGTAGAATCACTTGAAATGCTATGCCAATTGCTAACAAAGACTTACTGATAGAAACTAATAAAGACCTTAGTTTGACTTCTTCTACTCTTCCAAAAAAGCTATTGAAGGCCATCCAAAAGGTATTGTACAGCTAATTCTTCAGTCAGCCAGCATTCCTTGTCTCCTCGTGTTTCCTGGCCTCTGAAAAATAGTGCTTGTATTTAAAGTATTCACACTGAGTTGAAATTTCTATTTGTGTTCTATTTACATAAACTACAAGCCGCCCCCCCGCAACTTTTAGTGATCAAATAGTTAATTCATCGTTGAAAAATTGTTTTTGCAAGTTCAGCAATAAACACAAGATACAAGACTCTAAAATATGTTAATTAATTTAAACATGTTTAGCTGTATAATTTGTCTCTGAAATTCTCTCGAACTTAATGACACAGATAAAAAGGTAGAAACAGTTTAAAATCAGGCCTTAAGAGGATTAAAATATGATTGTAGTCCTCACTAAATGGCTGAGTTAAAATACTGATAGTATTTTGAGAGCTGAACACATAAGAGATGAATGTAGTTGACATTAAAAAGTCTCTGCTGAAGAGGTCTCATTGGTTTCATCTAAATAAGCTAAGTGTTTCACACTCTGTTATGTTTTCTGTAACTTTACTTTCTTCTCCCTCACCTCTTGAACAATATAATGTACCTGTCAGATAAGAAATTACCATCAGATAGGAAAAGAAAAATGTGTATTTGATCTATCAATCAATTAATGTCCAGACAGTTTCCTAGGGAAATATATATTTAAATAAAGGCTTCAAAATTTGGAGATGTAAATCCAGTACAGTAATAATATTAGGAATGATGCTGTTGATCACGATACTGATAAAGAAACTCAAGGGTGGACTGAAAGGACATTAAGAAAAGATTTGAACATCAAATATTGTGAAGGAAGAGACAAAAATCACAATTTTGTAAACAGAAAAGGTATTGGAGAATTAGGTGGTTTTTTGGAATGGAATTCTAGTTTCCCCAATCCCTAAATGAAATGAGATTTCTAGCTCGGTATTTAAGACAGCATTAGAGAAATAGTCTTGACCTGGCTGATTAATGAAAGACACTTGGACAAGAAATATGTTGTAGCAGTTGATGGGATAACTCCTGCCCATCTTCTGGTTTCAGGGTATAAAACACTTTGGTGATGTCTTTTCTGACTCACGAAGACTTGTTTATGTACCACTCCTTTGAACTGCTCTCAGAGCACACTCTGCCTGCTTTTATCACAATATGGGAATTTTGTGCTTACTTGTTGGGCTCCCCACAATCTCTTTTTCATGATCACATTCCTTTATCTACCACTTAGCACATAGCTGGCATTCAGTAAGTACAAAATCAAAGAAAGGATAAAAGGATGAGAGAAGGAAAGAAAAACATACAGAAGGTAGGAAAAGAGGAAGGGAAGGAGGCAAGGAGTACATTCAGTAAAAAAAGACACTATAGGGAAGGGGAAAGTCATCTTTTTCCAAGGGAGTATTCTTGGGGGGAATAAGAGGCCATCTGCCCATCAGTCAGATAGGCAATGACAAGCAGTGTAGGACAGATGTTACAGCCAGAGTATCTTCACATTGCCTGCAGTGAGGAACAGTTCAGGAATTTGAAATCCAGGGAAGAGAACATGTACTTACAGTTGGAGCTGAAAAACAAAACCAAATCCCAGTATTCTCTGTAATCTCTGTAAGAGAATAATTTTCTTGCAGAGTGTATGTACATTTTTATTCTATGCCTGTGTTTATTGTTTTGTAAAGATATATTCATACTTGAATGAAGAGGCTAAGTAAGCAACCCACTTTCCAGTGTGTGAAGAGAAAGATATCTCTTGAGGGAGTCATCATAAAATATAGAGAAATAGGCCAAATTAATTAAGTTTATTAGTAATGATTCCAAATCATTTCAACAAAAGTGAGTCACCTGATAAGTATTTTTCATGTCATAAAAATTGTATGCAAATCAATTCACTGTTACTCTTACCCAGTTATTAACAAAAAAATATATATGCCTTACACTTTACATTAGATTTTGGATTATTTACATATTTTATTTTTAATATTTAAATTAAATTTTTTTTCATCACTCAAGAGGACTGTACCTCAAAATATGCTCTGTTCACTTTGTACTAACTCATTTGTCCATTTGTTGTAATCACTTGTTCTTATGCATTGGCATATCTTTCTACATGATTGGTCATATGTCAAGATAACCTTAATGTTTCTGCATAAAATTAGAAGAGCAGGGCTTCCCTGGTGGCGCAGTGGTTAAGAGTCCGCATGCCGATGCAGGGGACGCGGGTTCGTCCCCCGGTCTGGGAGGATCCCACAAGCCGCGGAGCGGCTGGGCCCGTGAGCCGTGGCCACTGAGCCTGCGCGTCCGGAGCCTGTGCTCCGCAACGGGAGAGGCCACAACAGTGAGAGGCCCGCGTACCGCAAAAAAAAGAGAAAGCAACACAATCATGAATCAAATAATTTTAGAAGTAAATCATTTCATAATTTACATATCTGTGTATAGCCTGATTATTAAACCACATTAAAATCGTTTCCGAGAAAGGATCTCTGAACTGTGCTGAAGAGAAATGCTCTGCTAATTGTAGTTTCCAAATGATAATGTAAGGCAAAGCCCAGAGAGAAAGAATCATGCCACAACATGATTGTAATATACCTCACTCAATTAGGAAGACAAAAAAGAAAACTTGGCGTGTATAAGTCAAGTATTTTCTTAATTCGTTTCCCAGAGACAGAAGGCTTGATGCCAGGCTTTCCAGTTTAAGAGAATATTCTGACACTTGGCAGTCTCATTATTAATAGTTGGAACTTTGAAAAGTGTAACGAACAGAAATACTGTTTACATCTAATTTATGTCTTCTCTCCACATACAAAAAATATTGAGTTAGTATTCTTTTATAATAAAAAAGAAGACTGAATTTTAATGAGATGTGGCTTAATTGTTGTATGGAATGTCTTTATTTTTAATTCACTTTTGTAATAGTATCTTGGATACAACAAAAAAATGCTCTTTATTAAAATTAAAATCAATAAAGTCTATTTTCAGTTTAACTTTTACCCAGATTGTAAATCATTTCAGCCAGTAATTTTGTATGCTTTTTTGGCACATTTATCATAATTGTAGCTTTGACACATTACACAAATTAGATAGAAATTACAGAGGGTACTTTTGCTTGACAAAATTGAGCTAGCTGAACAGATAAATGCTTGGCTACATTTTAGGTCCTTAGGATCAAGACCTTATATGACGAAGTAGCATTTAATGGCAGGAAGTAAATTAAAACACCTTTTTAAAAATAATTAGTTAATTTATTTATGGCTGCATTGGGTCTTCATTGCTGCACGGACTTTCTCTAGTTGTGGCGAGCAGAGGGCTACTCTTCATTGCAGTGCGCGGGCTTCTCATTGCGGTGGTTTCTCTTTTTTGCAGAGCACGGGCTCTAGGCTCAGGGGCTTCAGTAGTTGTGGCTCATGGGCTCTAGAGCACAGGCTCAGTAGTTCTAGCACACGGATTTAGTTGCTCTGCAGCATGTGGGATCTTCCCAGACCAGGGCTCGAACCTGTGTCCCCTGCATACGGAGACGGATTCTTAACCACTGTGCCATCAGGCAAGTCCCCCATGAGATTTTTTTTTTTTTTAACATCTTTATTGGAGTATAATTGCTTTACAATGGTGTGCTAGTTTCTGCTGCATAACAAAGTGAGTCAGCTCTACATATACATATATCCCCATATCGCCTCCGTCTTGTGTCCCCCTCCCACTCTCCCTATCACACCCCTCTAGGTGGTCACAATGCACCGAGCTGATCTCCCTGTGCTGTGCAGCTACTTCCCACTAGCTATCTATTTTACATTTGGTAGTGTATACATGTTCATGACACTCTCTCACTTCGTCCCAGCTTCCCCTTCCCCTTCCCCATGTCCTCAAGTCCGTTCTCTACATCAGCGTCTTTATTCCTCTCCTGTCCCTAGGTTCTTCAGAAACATTTTTTTTTTTTAGATTCCATATATATGTATTAGCATACAGTATTTTTCTCTTTCTGACTTATTTCACTCTGTATGACACTCTCTAGGTCCATCCACCTCACTACAAATAACTCAATTTCGTTTCTTTTTATGGTTGAGTAATATTCCATTGTATACATGTGCCACATCTTCTGTATCCATTCATCTGTCGATGGACACTTAAGTTGCTTCCATGTCCTGGCTATTGTAAATAGTGCTGTAATGAACATTGTGGTACATGACTCTTTTAGAATTATGGTTTTCTCAGGGTATATGCCCAGTAGTGGGATTGCTCGGTCATATGGTAGTTCTATTTGTAGTTTTTTAAGGAACCTCCATACTGTTCTCCATAGTGACTGTATCAATTTACATTCCCACCAACAGTGCAAGAGGGTTCCCTTTCTCCACACCCTCTCCAGCATTTATTCTTCGTAGATTGTTTGTTTGATGATGGCCATTCTGACTGGAGTGAGGTGATATCTCATGGTAGTTTTGATTTGCATTTCTCTAATGACCAGTGATGTTGAGCATCCTTTCATGAGTTTGTTGGCAATCTGTATATCTTCTTTGGAGAAATATCTATTTAGGTCTTCTGCCCATTTTTGGATAGGATTGTTGGTTTTTTTGATATTGAGCTGCATGTGCTGCTTGTATACTTTGGACATTAATCCTTTGTCAGTTGCTTCATTTGCAAATATTTTCTCCCATACTGAGGGTTGTCTTTTCATCTTGTTTATGGTTTCCTTTGCTGTGCAAAAGCTTTTAAGTTTCATTAAGTCCCATTTGTTTATTTTTAGTTCCATTTCTCTAGGAGGTGGGTCAAAAAGGATCTTGCTGTGATTTATGTCATAGAGTGTTCTGCCTATGTTTTCCTCTAAGAGTTTGATAGTGTCTGGCCTTACATTTAGGTCTTTAATCCACTTTGAGTTTATTTTTGTGTATGGTGTTAGGGAGTGTTCTAATTTCATTCTTTTCCATGTAGCTGTCCAGTTTTCCGAGCACCAGTTATTTGAAGAGGCTGTCTCTTCTCCAGTGTATATTCTTGCCTCCTTTATCAAAGATAAGATGACTATATGTGTGTGGGTTTATCTCTGGGCTTTCTATCCAGTTCCATTGAGCTATATTTCTGGTTTTGTGCCAGTATCATAGTGTCTTGATTACTGTAGCTTTGTAGTATAGTCTGAAGCCAGGGAGCCTGACTCCTCCAGCTCCACTTTTCTTTCTCAAGATTGCTTTGGCTATTCGGGGTCTTTTGTATATCCATACAAATTATGAAATTTTTTGTTCTAGTTCTGTGAAAAGTGCCAGGGGTAGTTTGTAGGGATTGCATTGAATCTGTAGATTGCTTTGGGTAGTAGAGTCATTATCACAATGTTGATTCTTCCAGTCCAAGAACATGGTCTATTTCTCCATCTGTTTGTATCATCTTTAATTTCTTTCATCAGTGTCTTATAGTTTTCTGCATACAGGTCTTTTGTCTCGTTAGGTAGGTTTATTCCTAGGTATTTTATTCTTTTTGTTGCAGTGGTAAATGGGAGTGTTTCCTTAATTTCTCTTTCAGGTTTTTCATCATTAGTGTATAGGAAGGCCAGAGATTTCTGTGCATTCGTTTTGTATCCTGATACTTTACCAAATTCATTGATTAGCTCTAGTAGTTTTCTGGTAGCATCTTTAGGTTTCTCTATGTATAGTATCATTTCATCTGCACACAGTGACAATTTTACTTCTTCTTTTCCAATTTGGATCCTCTTCTTTTTCTTCTCTGATTGCTGTGGCTAAAAATTCCAAAACTATGTTGAATAATAGTGTTGAGAGTGGGCAACCTTGTCTTGTTCCTGATCTTAGTGGAAATGGTTTCTGATTTTCACCATCGAGAACGATGTTGGCTGTGGGTTTGTCATATATGGCCTTTATTATGTTGAGGTAAGTTCCCTCTATGTCTACTTTCTGGAGGGTTTTTATCATAAATAGATGTTGAATTTTGTTGAAAGCTTTTCCTGCATCTATTGAGATGATCATATGGTTTTTCTCCTTCAATTTGTTAATATGGTTAATCACATTGATTGATTTGTGTGTATTGAAGAATCCTTGCATTCCTGGGATAAACCCCACTTGATCATGGTGTATGATCCTTTTAATGGCTGTTGGATTCTGTTTGCTAGTATTTTGTGGAGGATTTTTACATCTATGTTCATCAGTGATATTGGCCTGTAGTTTTCTTTCTTTGTGACATCTTTGTCTGGTTTTGGTATCAGGGTGATGGTGGCCTCGTAGAATGAGTTTGGGAGTGTTCCTCCCTCTGCTATACTTTGGAAGAGTTTGAGAGTGATAGGTTTTAGCTTTTCTCTAAATGTTTGATAGAATTCACCTGTGAAGCCATCTGGACTTGTGCTTTTGTTTGTTGGAAGATTTTTAATCACAGTTTCAATTTCAGTGCTTGTGATTGGTCTGTTAATATTTTCTTTCTTCCTGGTTCAGTCTTAGAAGGTTGTGCCTTTCTGAGAATTTGTCCATTTCTTCCAGGTTGTCCATTTTATTGGCATATAGTTGCTTGTAGTAATCTCTCATGATCTTTTGTATTTCTGCAGTGTCAGTTGTTACTTCTCCTTTTTCATTTCTAATTCTATTGATTTGAGTCTTTTCCCTTTTTTTCTTGATGAGTCTGGCTAATGGTTTATCAATTTTGTTTATCTTCTCAAAGAACCAGCTTTTACTTTTATTGATCTTTGCTATCGTTTCCTTCATTTCTTTCTCATTTATTTCTGATCTGATCTTTATGAATTCTCTCCTTCTACTAACCTTGGGGTTTTTTTTGTTCTTTTCTCTAATTGCTTTAGGTGTATGGTTAGGTTTTTTATTTGAGATTTTTCTTGTTTCTTGAGGTAGGATTGTATTGCTATAAACTTCCCTCTTAGAACTGCTTTTGTTGCATCCCATAGGTTTTGGGTCATCATATTTTCATTGCCATTTGTTTCTAGGTATTTTTTTATTTCCTCTTTGATTTCTTCAGTGTTCTCTTGGTTGTTTCATAGTGTATTGTTTAGTCTCCGTGTGTTTGTATTTTTTACAGTTTTTTTTTCTGTAATTGATACCTGATCTTAGAGCGCTATGGTTGGAAAAGATGCTTGATATTATTTCAATTTTTTAAAATTTACCAAGGCTTGATTTGTGACCCAAGATATGATCTATCCTGGAGAATGTTCCATGAGCACTTGAGAAGAAAGTGTATTCTGTTGTTTTTGTATAGAATGTCCTATAAATATCAATTAAGTCCATCTTGTTTAATGTGTCATTTAAAGCTTGTGTTTCCTTATTTATTTTCATTTTGGATGATCTGTCAACTGGTAAAAGTGGGATGTTAAAGTCCCCTACTATTGTTGTGTTACTGAGGATTTCCTGTTTTATGGCTGTTAGCATTTGCCTTATGTATTGAGGTGCTCCTAGGTTGGAGGCATAAATATTTACAATTGTTATATCTTCTTCTTGGATCGATCCCTTGATCATTATATAGTGTCCTTCTTTGTCTCTTGTAATAGTCTTTATTTTAAAGTATATTTTGTCTGGTATGAGAATTGCCACTCCAGCTTTCTTTTCATTTCCATTTGCATGGAATATCTTTTTCCATGCCCTCACTTTCAGTCTTTATGTGTCCCTAGGTCTGAAGTGGCTCTCTTGTAGACAGCATATAGATGGGTCTTGTTTTTTGTACCCATTCAGCCAGTCTGTGTCTTTTGGTTGGAGCATTTAATTCATTTACATTTAAGGTAATTATTGATATGTATGTTCCTATTACCATTTTCTTAATCATTTTGGACTTGTTTTTGTAGGTCTTTTCCTTCTATGGTGTTTCCTGCCTAGAGAAGTTCCTTTAGCATTTGTTGTAAAGCTTGTTTGGTGGTGCTGAATTCTCTTAGCTTTTGCTTGTCTGTAAAGCTTTTGATTTCTCCATCAAATCTGAATGAGATCCTTGCTGGGTAGAGTAATCTTGGTTGCAGGTTTTTCCCTTTCATCACCTTAAATATGTCCTGCCACTCCCTTCTGGCTTGCAGAGATTTTGCTGCAAGATCAGCTGTTAACATTATGGGGATTCCCTTGCGTGTTATTTGTGGATTTCCCTTGCTGCTTTTAATATTTTTTCTTTGTATTTAATTTTGATAGGTTTTTTTTTTTTTTTTCGGTACGTGGGCCTCTTACTGTTGTGACCTCTCCCATTGCGGAGCACAGGCTCCGGACGTGCAGGCTCAGCAGCCATGGCTCACGGGCCCAGCTGCTCCGAAGCCTGTGGGATCTTCCTGGACCGGGGCACGAACCCATGTCCCCTGCATCAGCAGGTGGACTCTCAATCACTGTGCCACCAGGTAGGTCCTGATAGTTTTTTTAACGTGTGTCTTGGTGTGTTTCTCCTTGGATTTATCCTGTATGGGACTCTCTGTGCTTCCTGGACTTGTTTTACTATTTCCTTTTCCATATTAGGGAAATTTTCAACTATAATCTCTTCAAATATTTTCTCAGTCCCTTTCTTTTTCTCTTCTTCTTCTAGGACCCTTATAATTCGAATGTTGGTGCATTTAATGTTGTCCCTGAGGTCTCTCAGACTGTCTTCATTTTTTTTTTTTTTTGTCTTTATTCTGCTCTGTGGCAGTTATTTCCACTATTTTATCTTCCAGGTCATTTATGTGTTCTTATGCCTCAGTTATTCTGCTATTGATTCCTTCTAGGTACTTTTTAATTTCAGTTATTTTGTTGTTCATCACTGTTTGTTTGCTGTTTAGTTCTTCTAATTCCTTGTTAAACGTTTCTTGTGTTTTCTCCATTCTAGTTCCAAGATTGTGGATCATCTTTACTATCATTACTCTGAAATCTTTTTCAGGTTGACTGCCTATTTCCTCTTCATTTGTTTGGTCTGGCAAGTTTTTACCTTGTTCCTTCATCTGCTGTGTATTTCTATGTCTTCTCCTTTTGCTTAACTTACTGTGTTTGGGGTCTCCTTTTCATAGGCTGCAGGTTCGTAGTTCCCATGTTTTTGGTGTCTGCCCCAGTGAGTAAGGTTGGTTTAGTGGTTTGTGTAGGCTTCCTGGTGGAGGGGACTGGTGCCTGTGTTCTGGTGGATGAGGATGGATCTTGTCTCTCTGGTGGGCAGCACCATGTCCGGTGGGGTTTTTTGGGGTGTCTTTTGAACTTTTTATGATTTTAGGCAGCCTTTCTGCTAATGGGTGGGGTGGTGTTCTTGTCTTGCTAGTTGTTTGGCATGGGGTGTCCATCACTGGCCCTTGCTGGTCATTGAGTGGAACTGCGTCTTAGCGTTGATGCAGAGATCTCTGGGAGAGCTCTCACCAATTGATATTATTTGGGGCCAGGAGGTCCCTGGTGGACCAATGTCCTGAACTTTGCTCTCCCACCTCATAGGCTCAGGCCTGACACCCGGCTGGAGCACCAAGACCCTGTCAGCCACACTGCTTATCACAGCTCCACAGCCGAAGGCAAAGGGTTTCTCTCAGCTCCAGGTCACAGTACCCCAGGGAAGTGTACAGATTGGCTTGCCTCCCACAGAGGTCCAGAGCGGCCCGGATGAAGCCACAGAGCATCTCGTGTCTCGCTCTCTGATCCTGCTTGCTCTATCGATTTTGGAACTGTTGCCCCAGTTTTATTCATGAGGGTTTAGAGCTCTGTAGCAGATGCTGTTAGAGTTCAGCCTGTTGTCCCATGGATCCCTTCAGCATTTTTGTCAGAATGCCTTTTTAATGGAACTAAAATAATCATGCTTAATTTCACCACTGACAAGCAGAACTTAAAATGGAAGCTTAAATATTTTGTTTAAGGTATGGAAGACATTTTTTCCCATGAGAATAATTTAGGCAAACAGAATAAAACACAAATTTACATTTATAAATAGCTTTTATGATATTATATCTTTAATAATTAGCTGGGAATTTATAAAAATATATTTACAAATTTCCTCTTAAACTGTGTTGAATCACAATGTACTAGCAAACCTCTTATGCAATTAGGTAGTTTCACAATAGATAAAAAGTTGACACTATTTCCACTGACTATAAATTACTTTGAAGTTTATAAAATTAAATATTTCTAAATAACTCTAATCTAATTTTCTATTTCCTATTCAGAATTTGGCAAACACAGAATTCTTTAGCTAGTATTTGCTTTAAGTCTTATAAGAAGGCATTTGATATAATATAGAGCATATTAACATTATAAAAACAAAATTCAGTGAAAGAAAATGCATATGTTGAGAGCTGTTGAAAAATGTAACTAAAA
>RJWK010018736.1:6633-33152 GCA_004363435.1 Platanista minor
AAAAAAAAAAAAAAAAAAAAAAAAGAATAAAGCTTCCCTTTGCCTCTGAACCAAACTCGGTCTCATTCTATCGGCTCAAAGGACACCTGGCAGAAGCACCCTTGTTGGGGATCCACTCGAAAGGGTGGATAACAGTTCCTTCTGTTATTATTGTAATGGCTATCTAATGTTCATTTTCCTTAGCACTTCCACAGTCCTAGTTTGTGGTCTTGTCCTAAACTTTCTACTCTATCATATTAAATACCTAATTAATCTCCAAAATGTTTAATACTATTTTTACATACTGCTTGTGTTTTTGTAATTGTGCTTTTGCTGGTTTAAATTTTGTCTCCATATTACATAACACAAATTTTAAAATATACTTTAAAACGTGAAAAGTACAAGAGAATGTAAGTGAATGGCCACTGTATATTTCTTCAGACATTTTAAAAAGATTTGGGGGGCGGGACTCCATTTCAAGAGGGGTGACATAGGAAAATCCTGGGCTCCCCTCTTCCCAGGGACACACCAAATCTGCAGTTAAATATGGAACAACTCCCTCTGGAAAAAAAAAACAAAAAAAAAAACCCTAAAAACCATCTAAGCAACTCCTACATGAGGGGCCAATGAGAGAAGGCCCCTTATCAAGGTGGGTAGGAGAGGCTGGTACACAATCTCTCCATAAATCCCATCCTTGGCACAGAGACCCACAATCAGGAGGGGACTCCAAACTCAAAGTTTGTCCCTGAGGAGTGAAAGCTTTGAACCCCACATCGGACACCCCAGCTTTTCAGACCTGTTTCTGAGAGATGAGATCCCAAAAGGTAGCTTTGAAATCCAAAGGGGCGGGCTCAAGACCACAAGACCACAGGCTGTAATAATCTGAGAAAGGGCTCTTAAAGGGCTTGCAGGGTCAGTCTCTATGGCTTTAGGGCTCAGCTTGGAGGCAACAGATGGAGAGGCTTATTTGGTAATCTTAAAACATTGGCCTGAGAAGGAGGCAAATAATTTAATACACATTAGGAGGCTGGAAGGCAACATCTTCATGGTCTTCCTCTGCCTCACTACAGCTCTCTGATATCTCCCAGAAAGAAACTCATACGCTCATCTGGAGTCCCAGTTTTTGCAACTGACACCTGGGCATCAACTTCAGACCTCCAAATTGCCTGGCTCTGGTAGCCAGCCTGGTTTATGCTCGTAGTCCCACAGGACTGTATATATTTGTACACTTTAAAAGCTGCTGCCTGAGCATCTGCTTCCAATCATGTTGAATCTAGGTACTGAATGAGATCTCTTCTGGAACACTGAAAGTTCTTAGCACACCCTCAGCTACTGGGGTCCATTAAAAATAAAATAGGCTGCTGGTACAATCATAAAGGTTTGAGAGACAACAAAGAGCTAGGCCAGGGTTGAATGAGAAAGTTCATCTCCTGTGTAAGGCCACTCCTTCAAGACTAAGAGAGGTGGCTCTTTCACCTAATATATAAAAAATAACATAGAGAACCAAGCAAAGTGAAGAAACAAACCAAAATGTTCTAAACAAAAGAACAATATAAAACCTTAAACTACTGTTTTTGTAACATGCAATAAATATGTATTCTGTGACTACCTTAATTCAATTAAGATTATACCCTTAGAGGTAATTACATTACATAATATGACCCACATAACCTAGAAATATTGAAAAAATAAAGTTAGGTATGTCACAAATGTATAAAATATATGTCAATTCCATTCTATCCTTATATAAGCATACCGTGAGTAATATTTAATATAAAATTAACAATGTGTTTTCTTACTGTCTTATAACTTTGCTTTCAAAGAACTTAGAATAGGCCTCTCTCTCATAGTCTGAGAAACTGCATATCAGCCTATCATCACAGGTAAATGATTGTTTAAACAAATGTAACAATGTTTCCAATACTGTATTATGAATATGACTGTAATGCTATATACCATAAAAATTTTATAGTGATTCATTCATTAGTGTATAGTCTAGGCTACCATGAAGCAATCATACGGATTACACTAGACTACCATAAAGAAATCATGTTGCTGCTTCTTCATTAACAATGTATGAATTGTTTTACCTGTAAAAATATTTTTTCACATTATCTTTTTTTAAATTTTAATGTCTAATAGTGATACATATATCATCTACAGTGTTTTGTATCATATAAAACAATATTGATATAGGTACTGACAGACAACTCATAAACAGATGATGTAAACTTACAGTATGCATAAATATTGTACAGTACTGTAAATATTTTTTCTTCTTTATGATTTGCTTAATAACATTTTTCTTTTCTCTAGTTTACTTTATTGTAAAAATAAAATACAAAATATATGTTAACTTTATATTATAGGTAAGAATTCCAGTCGACAGTAGGCTATTAGTAGTTAAGTTTTGGGGAAGTCAAAAATTATACATGCAGTTTTGATTGTGCAGGGGGAAGAGGTCAATGCTCCTAACCCCTGTGTTGTTCAAGTGTCAACCGTACTTGAGAGATAATATAGTACTACTTTTTTTTCCACTGTGTAAAAAATACTTCACCAGTGGTGCCTTGGGCCATGGCTGGGCAGCTTCAACCAGACCACCCTTCCCATAGATAAAACCTATAAATTCTGGTAAACAAAAATGAACCTGAAGCCACTAAACATAACCAAAAGCACTTATATACTGGTAAATAAAAATCAAACTTGAGTAAAACATAGCACTAAGTAGCATTCCCTCTTTCACAGATATTTTCTTGACCTTCAACCCCAGTCATCTCCATCAGGGATAATTCAAATCCTATTAGAAAAAACAAAACAAAAACAAGCTTAAACATTTAAAGAAATAGAAGATAGAGTTAGCACTACCAGAACCAATGTAAAGTGAAAGGGAAAATCTGGAAATGAGAGGGCCAGAGAGAAAGAGGTCCATATCTGTTTATAAAATTGCCAGTTTCTGACTGACTCTTGAACTCTGAATTATTGAGGCATACTCTAAGAACTACAGATAAGGTTAAAAAAAATAATTGAGATTTGAGCTCCTCTTCCCACAGGGATGACAATACTGCGCTTCAGCCAAGATGAATGCTTGCTTAAAAAGCAGAATCAGACTCCCTCTTGTGAGAACACCAGAATCACAACTAGCTGCTGCACAATCATTGACAGGAAGACACTGTAATTCAGCAGAAAAGATACCCCACATCCAAAGACAAAGGAGAAGCCACAATGAGATGGTAAGAGGGGTGCAATCACAGTAAAATCAAATCCCATAACTGCTGGGTGGGTGACTCACTGACTGGAGAAAACTTATACCACAGAAGTCCACCCACTGGAGTGAAGGTTCTGAGCCCCATGTCAAGTTTCCCACAGTGGGGGTCTGGCAACAGGAGGAGGAATTCTTAGAGAATCAGACTTTGAAGCCTACTGGGATTTGATTGCAGGACTTCAACAGGACTGGGGGAAACAGAGACTCCACTCCACTCCTGGAGGGCACACACAAAGTAGTGTGCACATCAGGACCCAGGGGAAGGAGCAGTGACCCCAGGGGAGACTGAACCAGACCCACCTGCTAGTGTTGGAGGGTCTCCTGCAGAGGCAGGGGGTGGCTGTGGCTCACCCAGGGGACAAGGACACTGGCAGCAGAAGTTCTGGGAAGTACTCCTTAGCGTGAGCCCTCCCAGAGTCTGTCATTAGCCCCAACAAAAAGCTCAGGTAGACTCCATTGTTGGGTTGCTTCAGGCCAAACAACCAACAGGGAGGGAACCTAGCCCCACCCATCAGCAGTCAAGCGGATTGAAGTTTTACTGAGCTCTGCCCACCAGAGCAAAAGTCAGCTCTACCCACCACAAGTCCGTCCCATCAGGAAACTAACACAAGCCTCTTAGATAGCCTCATCCACCAGAGGGCAGACAGCAGAAACAAGACGAACTACAATCCTGCAGCCTGTGGGAAAAAAAAAAAAAAAATTCACAGAAAGATAGACAAGATGAAAGGCAGAGGGCTATGTACCAGATGAAGGAACAAGATAAAACCCCAGAAAAACAACTAAATGAAGTGGAGATAGGCAACCTTCCAGAAAAAGAATTCAGAATAATGACAGTGAAGATGATCCAGGACCTCAGAAAAAGAATGGAGGCAAAGATCAAGAAGATGCAAGAAATGTTTAACAAAGACCTAGAAGAATTAAAGAACAATCAAACAGAGATGAAAAATACAATAACTGAAATGAAAACTACACTAGAAGGAATCAATAGCAGAATAACTGAGGCAGAAGAACGATAAGTGACCTGGAAGACAGAATGGTGGAATTTACTGCTGTGGACACAATAAAGAAAAAACAATGAAAAGAAATGAGGACAGCCTAAGAGACCTCTGGGACAACATTAAATGCAACAACATTTGCATTATAGGGGTCCCAGAAGGACAAGAGAGAGAGAAAGGACCAGAGAAGATATTTGAAGAGATTATAGTTGAAAATTTCCCTAACATGGGAAAAGAAAGAATCACCCAAGTCCAGGAAGGCTAGTGAGTCCCATACAGGATAAATCCAAGGAGAAACATGCCGAGACACAGAGTAATCAAATTGGCAAAAATTAAAGACAAAGAAAAATTATTGAAAGCAGCAAGGGAAAAACAACAAATAACATACAAGGGAACTCCCATAAGGTTAACAGCAGATTTCTCAGCAGAAACTCTACAAGCCAGAAGGAAGTGACATGATATACTTAAAGTGTTGAAACGGAAGAAACTACAACCAAGATTACTCTACCCAGCAAGGATTTCATTTAGATTTGATGGAAATATCAAAAGCTTTACAGACAAGCAAAAGCTAAGAGAATTCAGCACCACCAAACCAGCTCTACAACAAATGTTAAAGGAAAACTTCTCTAAGTGGGAAACACAAGAGAAGAAAAGGACCTACAAAAACAAACCCAAAATAATTAAGAAAATGGTCATAGGAACATACATATTGATAACTACCTTAAACATGAATGGATTAAATGCTCCAACCAAAAGACACAGGCTTGCGGAATGGATACAAAAACAAGACTCACCTATATATGCTGTCTACCATAGACCCACTTCAGACCTAAGGACACATACAGACAGAAAGTGAGGGGATGGAAAAAGATATTCCATGCAAATGGAAATCAAAAGAAAGCTGGAGTAACAATACTCAAATCAGATGAAATAGACTTGAAAATAAAGAATGTTACAAGAGACAAGGAAAGACACTACATAATGATCAAGGGACCAATACAAGAAGAAGATATAACAGTTATAAATATATATGTACCCAACATAGGGGCACCTCAATACAAAAGGCAACTGCTGGGCTTCCCTGGTGGCGCAGTGGTTGAGAGTCCGCCTGCCAATGCAGGGGACACGGGTTCGTGCCCTGGTCCAGGAAGATCCCACGTGCCACGGAGTGACTGGGTCCGTGAGCCACGGCCGCTGAGCCTGTGCATCTGCAGCCTGTGCTCCACAACAGGAGCGGCCACAACAGTGAGAGGCCCGTGTACCACAAAAAAACCTCAAACAACAACAACAACAAAAAAAAGGCAATGGCTAACAGCTATAAAAGAGGAAATCGACAGTAACACAATAATAGTGGGGGACTTTAACACCTCACTTAGAGCAATGAACAGATCATGCAAAAGGAAAATAAATAAGGAAACAGAAGCTTTAAATGACACAATAGACCAGACAGATTTAACTGATATTTATAGGACATTCCATCCAAAAATAGCAGATTACACATTCTTCTCAAGTGCAAACGGAACATTCTCCAGGATAGATCACATTTTGGGTCACAAATCAAGCCTCAGTAAATTTAAGAAAGTTGAAATCATATCAAGCATCTTTTCTGACCACAGCGCTCTGAGATTAGAAATGAATTACAGGGGAAAAAACGTAAAGAACACAAACACATGGAGGCTAAACAATACGTTACTAAATAACCAAGAGATCACTGAAGAAATCAAAGAGGAAATCAAAAAATACCTAGAGACAAATGACAATGAAAACACGATGATCCAAAGCCTATGGGATGAAGCAAAAGCAGTCCTAAGAGGGAAGTTTATAGCTATACAAGCCTACCTCAAGAAACAAGAAAAATCTCAAACAATGTAACCTTACACCTAAAGGAACTAGAGAAAGAAGAACAAACAAAACCCAAAGCTAGCAGAAGGAAAGAAATCATAAAGATCAGAGGAGAAATAAATGAAATAGAAACAAAGAAAACAATAGCAAAGATCAATAAAACTAAAAGCTGGTTCTTTGAGAAGATAAAAAAAAATTGATAAACCATCAGCCAGACTCATTAAGAAAAAGAGGGAGAAAACTCAAATCAATAAAACTAGAAATGAAAAAGGAGAAGTCACAACAGACACGGCAGAAATACAAAGAATCCTAAGAGACTACTGCAAGCAACTCTATGCCAATAAAATGCACAACCTGCAAGAAATGCACCAATTCCTAGAAAGGTATAACCTTCCAAGATGGAACCACGAAGAAATAGAAAATATGAAAAGACCAATCACACAGGTAATGAAATTGAAACTGTGCTTAAAACTCTTCCAACAAACAAAAGTCCAGGACCAGATGGCTTAACAGGTGAATTCTATCAAACATTTAGAGAAGAGCTAACACCCATCCTTCTCAAACTCTTCCAAAAAATTTCAGAGGAAGGAACACTCCCAAACTCATTCTATGAGGCCACCATCACCCTGATACCAAAACCAGACAAAGATACTAAAAAAAAAGAAAAATTACAGACTAATATCACTGATGAATATAGATGTAAAAATCCTCAACAAAATGCTAGCAAACAGAATCCAACAACACATTAAAAGGATCATACATCATGATCAAGTGTGGTTTATCCCAGGAATGCAAGGATTCTTCAATATATGCAATTCAATCAATGTGATACACCATATTATCAAATTGAAGAATAAAAATCAAATGATCATCTCAGTAGATGCAGAAAAAGCTTTTGACAAAATTCAACACCCATTTATGATAAAAACTCTCCAGACAGTGGGCATAGAGGGAAACTACCTCAACACAATAAAGGCCATAGACAACAAACCCACAGCATACATCATTCTCAATGGTGAAAAACTGAAAGCATTTCTTCTAAGATCAGGAACAAGACAAGGATGTCCACTCACCTCTGTTATTCAACTTAGTTTTGGAAGTCCTAGCCATGGCAATCAGAGAAGAAAAAGAAATAAAAGGAATACAAATTGGAAAAGAAGAAGTGAAACTGTCACTGCTTGCAGATGACATGATAGTATACGTAGAGAATCCTAAAAATGCCACCAGAAAACTACTAGAGCTAAGCAATGAATTTGGCAAAGTTGCAGGTTACAAAATTAACACACAGAAATCTCTTGCATTCCTGTACCCTAATGATGAAAAATCTAAAAGAGAAATTAAGGAAACACTCCCATTTACCATTGCAACAAAAAGAATAAAATACCTAGGAATAAACCTACCTAGGGAGACAAAAGACCTGTATGCAGAAAACTATAAGACACTGATGAAAGAAATAAAAGATGGTACCAACAAATGGAGAGATATACCATGTTCTTGGATTGGAAGAATCAATATTTTGAAAATGACTGTACTACCCAAAGCAATCTACAGATTCAATGCATTCCCTATCAAATTACTAATGGCATTTTTTACGGAACTAGAACAAAAAATCTTAAAATTTGTATGGAGACACAAAAGACCCTGAATAGCCAGAGCAGTCTTGAGGGAAAAAAATGGAGCTGGAGGAATCAGACTCCCTGACTTCAGACTATACTACAAAGCTACAGTAATCAAGACAATATGGTACTGGAACAAAAACAGAAACATAGATCAATGGAACAAGATAGAAAGCCCAGAGATAAACCCATGCACCTATGGTCAACTAATCTATATCAAAGGAGGCAAGGATATATAATGGAGAAAAGACAGTCTCTTCAGTAGGTGGTGCTGGGAAAACTGGACAGCTACATGTAAAAGAATGAAATTAGAACATGCCCAAACACCATACACAAAAATAAACTCAAAATGGATTCAAGACCTAAATGTAAGACCAGACACTATAAAACTCTTAGAGGAAAACATAGGAAGAACACTCTTTCACGTAAATCACAGCAACATCTTTTTTGATCTACCTCCTACAGTATTGGAAATAAAATAAAAAATAAACAAATGGGACCTAATGAAACTTAAAAGCTTTTGCAAAACAAAGGAAACCATAAATAAGACGAAAAGACAACCCTCAGAATGGGAGGAAATATTTGCAAATGAATCAATGGACAAAGGATTAATCTCCAAAATATATAAACAGCTCATGCAGCTCAATATTAAAGAAACAAACAACCCAATCCAAAAATGGGCAGAAGACCTAAATAGACATTTCTCCAAAGAAGACATACAGATGGCCAAGAAGCACATGAAAAGCTGCTCAACATCACTAATGATTAGAGAAATGCAAATCAAAACTACAATGAGGTATCACCTCACACCAGTTAGAATGGGCATCATCAGAAAATCTACAAACAACAAATGCTGGAGAGGATGTGGCGAAAGGGGAACAAACTTGCACTCCTGGTGGGAATGTAAATTTATATAGCCACTATGGAGAAGAGTATGGAGGTTCCTTAATAAACTAAAAATAGAATTACCATATGACCCAGCAATCCCACTACTGGGCATACACCCAGAGAAAACCATAATTCAGAAAGACACATGAGCCCCAGTGTTCATTGCAGCACTATTTACAATAGCCAGGTCATGGAAGCAACCTAAATGCCCGAATGTATAAAGAAGTTGTGGTACATATACAGAATGCAATATTACTCAGTCATAAAAAGGAACGAAATTGGGTCATTTGTTGAGACGTGGATGGATCTAGAGACTGTCATACAGAGTGAAGTAAGTCAGAAAGAGAAAAACAAATATTATATATTAACGTATGTATGTGGAACCTAGAAAAATGGTACAGATGAACCAGTTTTCAGGGCAGAAGTTGAGACACAGATGTAGAGAACAAATGTATGGACACCAAAGGGGGAAAGCCACAGGGGGTTGGGGATTGTGGTGTGATGAATTGGGCAGTTGGGACTGACATGTATACACTGATGTGTATAAAATTGATGACTAATAAGAACCTGCTCTGTAAAAAAATAAAATAAATACAATTAAATACAATTAAAAAATTAAAAAATAAAAAGCAGAATCAATATTTATAGGAGGATCATACAGATCCTAGAGGAAAAAGTTCTAAAAATATCTAAAATGAAATATTCATCATTCATAATGTCCAAGACAGAAGTCAAAATTACTCAGCAAATAAAGACATAGGAAAATGTGACTGGTTGTCTAGAAGAAAAGATAACCAACAAAGACTGACCTGAGATAACCCAGTCAGGAAATTACAGCAAAGAAAGAAAAATTATAAGAAAAGAATTAAATTACAATTCTAGAATGGAAAAATAGAATTCTAAAAGAAAAAAAATTCACTGGATGGACTTAGCTAGTGAATGGAAATAACAGAATAGTGATTCAGTGAAACTAAGCATAGACCAATGGAAATAATTCTTTCTGAAGAAGAGAGAAAAAAGTAGTTTGAAAACCTAAAAACTAAATAATGCCCTCTCAAGAAAACATGAGATAGTATGTTATAAACTGAATCATTTTCCCCAAAATCTGTGCATGGAAGCCCTAACAAATAGATCAATGGAAAAAAAATTAGAAATGGACCCACTTTTATGTGATGATAATTTGATTTTCTCAAAGTTGCTAAAGCCATCATTGGGAAAAGAAAAATCTTCAAATCATTGGAGCTGGAACAACTGGATATTCATAAAGAAAAATTTTGGAGCTTGACATTTCCTTCACATATTACATAAAAATGAATTTGAAATGGATTATATCCATTGCCACAAATTTGAAAACTATAACTTTCCAGAGGAAAATATTTCTGCAGTTTCAGAGAAGCAAAGGTTTTTTTGATAGATCCAGAAAAAATAGCCTTAAAAATATATTGTAAATCATAAAAAATTCTGTTTATCATTAAAAAATTAAGGAAATAAATTTAAAAAGGCTCGGTCCCAGAGAAAATATTTGCAAAACATAAATCTGAAAGAAGACTTGGACCCAGAATTATGCAACAAACTTCTACAACTCAATAATATAATGACAAGCAATTCAATAAAATGAGCAAAAGTTTAGAACAGAAACTTCACAAGGGAAGATCTAGGAATGGCAAAATACATACTAGGAGGGCAGAAAAACCATTTTTTTATAAAAGTACTCAAGACACTATTCCTCAAGGGAAAGCAAATTAAAAAATAATGAGGTGCCAGGTGTCACTCACTAGATGATTAAAATTAAAGAGATTGACAAAACCAAGTGTTGTTCAAAATATTTATTTATTTATTTACTTACTTATTTTTAAATTTTTTTTGCAGTACGCGGGCCTCTCACTGTTGTGGCCTCTCCCGTTGCAGACCACAGGCTCTGGACATGCAGGCTCAGCGGCCATGGCTCACAGGCCCAGCCGCTCCACAGCATGTGGGATCTTCCCGAACCGGGGCATGAACCTGTGTCCCCTGTATTGGCAGGTGGGCTCTCAACCACTGCGTCACCAGGGAAGCCCGCTGAGGTCTCTTTTATAAGGGAACTAATCCCATTCATGAGGGCTCTGTCTCCGTGATCTAATAACCTCCTAAAGGCCCCACCTCCTCATATCATTACCTTGGGGGTTAGTGTTTGTTGACAAAAATTGGTCAATCGATCTAAGAAAAAACTGGAAAATTTTATTTGAGGATTATAACTCAGAAAGAGCATCTCAGAAAGCTCTGAGAACAGTTCTACCCGTTAGAAGTCAAGGCACAGTTATATACGTTTTTTGAGACAAAGGGTTGTACATTAAATGGCACATTATTGACAGTTTACACAATCCAGATCTAAGTGTTATCATGTCTTACAAGATAGAAAAAGAATGTCATCTTTTAAAGAGTTGTCTTGATGCTAAGAGAATGTTGTTCTTTATGATGGAGCAGGCATTTCTGTCAGTTGGGGAGGTTTGGTCAATTCATGATGCAGATATACAATGCATGGTAGGGGGAAAGAGGAGGCCAAATGGCAGAGAAAATTTTTATGTTTAAATTTTTCTTGTCTTGCCCTAAAATATGAATTTTATTTCACAGGTTTCAACATACAAATTTGTGGAGAAAGATGGGGGAGAGATATAAACATTCAGACCATAGACGGCATTTGACTAAAACACAGAATGTGTTTTAAGGATACTGAATTGGGAAAGTACTTATAAATATTGTACATCTTGGTAGTACTTATAAATACATTTTTGCTTCTATTGATCCATATGATCTGGTTTATGTTTTCTTACTTCTTTTTTCATACTTCCCATGTCCCTTTTTAAAATTAGAATATTATATGAAATATAATTATTTGGGGGAGTTTCTCATCTTTATAAAAAATTATACAAATTGAAACTATCTGGAAAGTTATTTGTAGCAAAATGAATGAAACCATTTTCATTAATGTATTTTGTATACACACATGTGTAGTAGAGTGTTTGTTATTTATGTTCGTTTGTAACCTTGTCTTAATAATATTTTTTTCCATTTTTATTAGTTGTTATTTTATTTAAAAAATACTAGTTATCACATTGCCTGTGATTAACCCTAATGAAATAGAGTTCCAAAAACCATTTTGCTTTTAATAAGTTTACAGAGTGACACATTTACAGAGGAATTATGAAAGTTTTAAAAAATGACAGAAACCCCACAAAACTTCAAGATTAATTCTTGTAACAGCAAAGGGTCAATGTCAGTACAAGAAGAAATTTGGCATCCATCAATGTCATAATATTAAATTACTATAGTAAAATGAACATAATTATATTAACAATAATGAATAATCAACTTTGGAGACCAGATAAGCTGATATCAACCTTAATATCTGTTGTAGTATTTTCTTAATAATTGGAATCTAAATTGTTAAGGCTTTTTTTGTGGAGTGAATTTTATGTCATTATATAATATGAGACAGAAATTTTGCGTAGCAAGTACTCAAAAAGTAGACTTCATCTTAAATCTTGTTATTTGCCATCAAAAATTACTTCGTGAGTGGATTTTCTGCAGTTTAAAACAGTTTACAAATCATTATTTGCATGCATCTGGAGAATATTTTCACAACCATCAATAAATGCATCACTTAAGTGTGAAGGATGGAAGGTCAGTTGGAAAAGTCTTAATATATTTCCCAAATCAAAGTGATCTAACTCTTTGTGCATCTGAATTTTGGTTGTTCTACTCCATGGGACAGATCCTGGTGTTTCAAGAAATGTCAGGGGACATATAGCTTCTCCACATAACCTGGCTCTGAGTTGCAGCTTTTGCAATTGGAGGAAACAAAATGAGTTATTGTTCCTTTTTTAGTAAGTATATAACACCTGAAACATTTAAGGCTTTTAATATTTTTGTCAAAGCTGCAAGGGGTTCTATGACTTGCAGATATATTCTAAATAATCAGTATAATAATAATAATAATTGAGTCTTTTGTATAGTTTCCTCTGTTTCAAACATGTTATTCACTTATGATGTTTACTACCTCTGTAATCACTTTTGTCTTGTAAGTAAATCTACATTCTAGGTTTTTATAAATAAATAGCATGTTTTACAGGCTGCCTTCTTATTCACATGCAAGAGGGCTGCCACCAGAACCTGGGGCTAGATGATAATTCATTCTTATTCAGCAAAACTGACAGGTTGAGTTCTTATGGATTTCCTTTAAGATCTAAAATTTAACAAAATCTCTATTCTCAGAAGCCCTTGTCACACTTTGTCTCTTATTGGTTGATGTTTTTCTTACATGCAAAATCTCCAAATAATTATAATTGTTTTAGACCAGTCAAGGTAGAGATAATAGTTGTCAGGTGGTTGGTCAAAATTATTTTTATTAGCGCCATCACAAAATATTTATGGTAATAATGTTGGTTTCCCCTAGTGAAGCAGACATAGAAACACTACCTGTCTGGGTTTCTTTAAACTCTAGAGCTTTAGTCATTGCAAAAAACAACATCCCTTAATTTACCTTCAAAAATAATTCTAACATATTTATGATAGTGAAAAAATAGTCCTTTTTATAAAATATCTAGTTATAGTATTATCCAGCAAGAGTTTAAGCAAGTATTTACCTAGTTGTGTATATTTCAATGAAATGGAAGCAGGCTACTAAATTTTATTTGAATCTGAGGGAAACTTGGGTAGTTGAACTGTGAATAAAGGAAAAAAAAAAAAATCTGGATTTTGGTCCTAAATCTGAGATCAGTTAACTTCATGACCTTAAATTTTACTTGTTATTTAATGTTTGTGAATCTGTTTTTTTATCTGATGTATTTGGGGTTTCACTATAAATTTACTTCCATCTCTAAAATTCTATGACTCGCTAAACATATTCTGGCTATCTCCCTGGCTTCATATGGGTACAGAAAATCATATTTCTTTCAGACATGAAAGACTGCTGTGAATTACAGAGGTGCTTTTCACCTAAGCTGTGCGTTACCAATATTGGCATTTAAAATTCGATTTGTGGGACTTCCCTGATGGCGCAGTGGTTAAGAATCTGCCTGCCAATGCAGGGGACACGGGTTCAATTCCTGGGGAGGGAAGATCCCACGTGCCTCAGAGCAACAAAGTCCATGTGTCACAACTACTGAGGCTGTGCTCTAGAGCCCATGAGCCACAACTACTGAAGCCCGTGAGCCTAGAGCCCGTGGTCTGCAACAAGAGAAACCAATGCAATGAGAAGGCTGCACACCGCAATGAAGAGTAGCCCCTGCTCGGTGCAATTAGAGAAAACCTGCACGCAGCAATGAAGACCCAACACAGCCAGAAAAACAAATAAATAATAAAATTTTATTTGTTACCTACTATGCCAAAGAGACTTGCAGACCCACACAAGAAAAACTTCCAACTGAGGTGAGATGTGCATGCTTTTTTCAATCAGGAGCAAATCCATGTGCAAACATAAGCATAGTAAAAAATTAAAACAAAAAGATCTAAAAACTAAATACAATACTATTCATAGAAGCACAGGGACTATACGAATTTTAGATTATTGAGAGATCATTTTCAATATTTCCATCTTCATAAAGAACTTGTGCATGCTTTATTTCATTTTGCCACTGTTAACTTGGTGATTTCTATGAGGTAAGTTGTTATTTTATATATATTTTTCTATGTAAGAAATTATTTTCAGATTGATGAGGTGAATAAATAAATATCCTGATTCCAATGACTGATAGAGTTAACATATTAATCGTTGTATGCTGTTTTATACAGTCTAACAATTAATTTTTTTACTGAATGTGACTGGGTATAATTTTTGGCTTCTTTTCCTAATCATGTTGATAAAGTTTGAAATTAATTCAGTGATAGAGAATATGCCGATCTATATGAGCTGATATTTTGTAACAAATAGTACAGCTAAAACCTAAAGTAACCTCGCATTCATATGCAAAATATTCTCCTTACACTTTCTGTATGTGACTGAAAAGCTTTGAGTTTATGAAAACAAAATAGCAGAATTAAAGATGAGGGAAGAATGTCAGACATAGTTCTATTTTGATGAAATATTCCTGTTATTAATAGGTATTTTGATTAGCCTTCAAAATGGGATTTGTGACAGTTGAAAAGACTTTTTTTCACAAATTATTGAAGAGAGATGAGTATGCACATCTCCATCCTATTGAATAGGCCACCAAAACATGGGCCTTGAATGTTTGAACAAAATATCAATATTACCCAGGATTTAGAGTAGGGAAGAAAATGTAGAGATTATAATTTGTGGCTGAGAATTAAAAAAACAAAATAAACTGCATCATATCAAGTCCTGAATAAAAGATCTACTTGCTTCTGGGTCTGCAAAAGTGGTAAACAATTCTGTTATATGCTTACCCCAGATCCCCCAGATGTTAACATCTCATCTGCTTGGCCAGTATCTATATATCTATATCTACATCTGTATCTATATCTGTCTGTTGGTCTATCATCAATCTTTTTGGGTTATTTTTATTTTTATTTTTTTTGCGGTACGTGGGCCTCTCACTGTTGTGGCCTCTCCCGTTGCGGAGCACAGGCTCTGGACTCGCAGGCTCAATGGCCATGGCTCATGGGCCCAGCCGCTCCGCGGCATGTGGGATCCTCCCAGACCGGGGCATGAACCCGTGTCCCCTGCATCGGCAGGCGGACTCTCAACCACTGTGCCACCAGGAAAGCCCTCTTTTTGGGTTTTTTTGAGAGCAGTTTGCAGAAATGATGAAGCATTAGCCTGGATAAGTTAGTGTCTATAATTTATGAACAAGGATGTCTTCTATAACAGGTATACAAACATCCTAATCAGGAAATTAAACATCAATACACTTCTCATGACAAACCACAGACTCCACTTAAGTTTCACCAGTTGTCCCAATCACAGCCTCTATAGCAAAGGATCCAATATTACATCACACATTTCATTTACTTGTCGATTCTCTCTAATCACATTCAATGGAATGCTTCTGTAGTCTTTTCGAAAATTACTTTCATGATCTTGAGGGTTTTTTTTTTATTTTTCTCTCTCTTTTTGCAGTACGCGGGCCCCCACTGTTGTGGCCTCTCCTGTTGCGGAGCACAGGCTCAGCGACCATGGCTCACGGGCCCAGCTGCTCTGCAGCCTGTGGGACCAGGGCACGAAACCGTGTCCCCTGCATCAGCAGGCGGACTCTCAACCACTGCGCTACCAGGGAAGCCCCAATCTTGAGTTTTTTAAAGTACTATACTACAGGTAGCTATTTTACTGAATGCTGCATCAGTTTGTGTTTGACTGATATTCATCATGATTACTTTTTTAAGCTCTTTTAACAGGGATATTGAAGATGAAATGTATATTCTTTTTATTCCATCATGTCAGTAGGTACATGATAAAAAATTGCCCTATTGTGGGTCATGTTAATTTTGATCACCAAATTAGAGAAATATCTGTCAGGTATCTTCATTCTCTTTGTCTTTTTAAATTATGAGTATTTTGTGAGGACATACTCTGTGTCTAAAATTACACTTTGTGTAAAATTGTGTAAATTTATACTTTGTGTGAAAATTTTTCTGTTTCACATTTTTACCCATTACTTTTCATATTCATTGATAGTTGTCTATATCAGTTATTGCCAGGAGGGTTACCAAATGGTGATTTCCTAATTCCATAACTTCTTCTGCATTTGTTGATTGGCATTTAACTGTAAAGATGAGTTTTTTCTTCTCCATCTTTAGATATTTATTCATTTATTTATATTGGTATGGACTTATGCATTCTTATTTAATCAATGAGCAACAATCTGTTACAATCTTTTTGTATGTGTGTGTTTGCTTTTACTTGTCTCATATTTGTCCAGTGGGAGCCTCTTAAAATTAGAACTCATGACGTTTCAGGATGTCTCTCTCATTCCTTGAGAATTTGCTTATTTTCTTTTTTTTTTCTTATTTTATTTTATTAGGTTGTTTTGGAATTTTATTTTATTTATTTTTTATACAGCAGGTTCTTATTAGTTATCTATTTTATACACATCAGTGTACACATGTCAATCACAGTCTCCCAATTCATTACATCACCCCCCCACCCCCCCCAGCCACTTTCCCCCCTAGGTGTCCATATGTTTGTTCTCTACGTCTGTGTCTCTATTTCTGCCCTGCAAACTGGTTCATCTGTACCATTTTTCTAGGTTCCACATATATGTGTTAATATACGATATTTGTTTTTCTCTTTCTGACTTACTTCATTCTGTATGACAGTATCTAGATCCATCCATGTCTCTACAAATGACCCAATTTTGTTCCTTTTTATGGCTGAGTAATATTCCGTTGTATATATGTACCACATCTTCTTTATCCATTTGTCTGTCAATGGGCATTTAGGTTGCTTCCATGACCTGGCTATTGTAAATAGTGCTGCAATGAACATTGGGGTGCATGTGTCTTTTTGAATTATGGTTTTCTCTGGGTATATGCCCAGTAGTGGGATTGCTGGGTCATATGGTAATTCTATTTTTAGTTTTTTAAGGAACCTCCATACTGTTCTCCATAGTGGCTATATCAATTTACATTCCCACCAGCAGTGCAAGTTTGTTCCCCTTTCGCCACACCCTCTCCAGCAATTGTTTTTTATAGATTTTCTGAGGATGCTCATTCTAACTGGTGTGAGGTGATACCTCATTGTAGTTTTGATTTGCATTTCTCTAATAATTTGTGATGTTGAGCAGCTTTTCATGGGCTTATTGGCCTTCTGTATGTCTTCTTTAGAGAAATGTCTATTTAGGTCTTCTGCCCATTTTTGGATTGGGTTGTTTGTTTTTTTAATATTGAGCTGCATGAGCTGCATCTCAGTATTAAAATTGATATATTTTGGAGAAAGAATTTGCTTATTTTCAGACACAGCAAAATATTCCAGGTTCATTTTATTCTTTGTTTTTTCCAGATTTGTATTGGTCATTTTTTCAAAGAATCTGTATTCCTTGCAGTGGAGAAAGATATTTGGAAATATTTCTAAATATTTAGGAATGCAAGATCTGAGTACTAGATTTGCTCATTGTTACAGGGGTGTCACTGCTTCCAGGATTTTTCAGAGAATAGATCCCAAAATATATGAATGTTTATACATGCATAAACACACACACACATACTCCACACATGCACACGTGTTTCTTTCTATACCTATCCCTATATTGAAAATTATTAGTTTACACCAAAAACTCCTTTTTTATTCTGACACCAATTATTATAGTTCATGTTGCCTTTGACTCTTTCCCTCCTTATAACTCCCCTCTCTGACAGTGACAAACCTCATTTCATTTTAGTTAAAAATCATTACGTTTTGGCTCGATCCATCCCTATATCACAATCCACAAGGCTATTCTTCATTTATACCTAACAGTCATGCTTCTGTTTACTGGACTGTCTGTAACATTGCTGAGACCTCAAACATAGCTGGGCCACGGGCTTGCAGCTCTAAACCAGAAGGCCACCTTCAAAAAATACACTGTGAAACAAGTGGGGCTATAATGGCTTTTTGCTTCACTTTTTTTTGTACATATTACTTTTGTCCCTAATGTTTGCTTCATCTTTACTGTGATGGAGGTACTTGTATAGATGGAGATAGATAAACTGCTAACAAAGAAGGAAAGGGCCATCATCAGCAAGACACAGTACATGCTGTAGGATGTTAGGATATGCTCATTTATTTATTTAGCTAATATATATAATATTATAGATATATTTTATACATGAAATATAATATATAATTATATAAACATACATATGCCTATCTATAATCATATATTTATGTGTATGTATATATTTTATATAGAAACATATATATACATATACACACATAGAACAAAGAGAGAAAGAGAGTCAGAGATACAGAGAGACATATGGACCATCTTCTATTTGCCAGGATCTATGTTAAGGCTTATAAAAGAATACATATCTTGCCTACAATCAAAAAGCTAAAGAGCAGGGAAATGAATATGAAAAAGAACATATTTAGGGGCTTCCCTGGTGGTGCAGTGGTTGAGAGTCCGCCTGCTGATGGAGGGGACACATGTTCGTGCCCCGGTCCAGGAAGATCCCACATGCTGCAGAGCGACTGGGCCCGTGAGCCATGGCCGCTAAGCCTGCACGTCCAGATTCTGTGCTCCACAACGGGAGAGGCCACAACAGTGAGAGGCCCGTGTACTGCAAAAAAAAAAAAAAAAAAAAATTTATATGTGTGTGTCTGTATAACTGAATCACTTTGTTGTGCACCTGAAACTAGCACAACATTGTAAATTAACTATACTTCAAGGAAAAAAAAGAAAGTTGAAGATTAAAAAAAAAGCAAATGTGTGCCTATTAAAATAGTTTTTTCAATTAAAAAAAAAGCTAAAGGGCTTCCCTGATGGCCCAGTGGTTGAGAGTCCGCCTGCCGATGCAGGGGACACGGGTTCGTGCCCCAGTCCAGGAAGATCCCACATGTCGTAGAGTGGCTGGGCCCGTGAGCCATGGCCGCTGAGCCCGCGCGTCCGGAGCCTGTGCTCCGCAATGGGAGAGGCCACAACAGTGAGAGGCCCGCGTACCGCAAAAAAAAAAAAAAAAAAAAAAAAAAGCTAAAGAGCAATCTACTTAAATTCAATATAGATGTCATACTCAACACTAAAGTTTGAAAATTTATATATTTATTATAATATTTTAATATTTATTTTATATTTTTCTCTAATAGTTTTATAATATTCATACAATATCATTATATTATAATATTTATATCTTATTGTGCCTAAATTAATTTCAGGGATCACTTTAAAACTGCACACAAAATTACTTCACTATCCAAAATATATTTGATTTTTTTATGTGTTTGGTAAAAAAGGGATAAATAGAGGAACAGAATTATTGTCTATTGTTGAGACAAAGTAAAATAATAATGAAAATGGTAATTATGATGATAATAATAAAAACTTCATACAGGTTCTCTATAGAAATTAATTGAATTGACTGCAGTTATCTTGAGAAGAGATCTACTGAGCACCTTTGTGTAAGAACACATAAGAATAGCTTATTGCCTTCTTGATTGTTCATTTCCTCTTTCAATAGGCAGAAAATTGTTATCAATACAGGACTCTGTCTTTGAAGATAATTTTAATCACCAATCACACATATAGTTTGAAAATTACCCTGAAGTACAATTCCACAGTACATAAGAATTTAATAGAACTCACAAAGGCAGGTCCTTAGTGTCAGCTAAAATACAATACTTTCAGATGAAATTACTTTCTAAGCCATAGTTGAGGAAAGGCTAAACAATTTTCTACAAACAATTATTATTGACTACTCTGATGGTAGCATGAAGTTAAAAAGAAATTTATTACTCTGTTTTAGGTTTCCGAATTTTCAGTTTATAGTCTAACATCATGTCTATATCTGATTTCTATTAAGCTGGGAGATGAAGGAGACTGTATGTTTTCAGAGGCATTAAATAGGAGTTTAGATTTTGTTGTTAATTCAGGCTTGACATATTACAGTATGTATATTAAGAAAGGTAATTTATTTAGAATGCTTACTGTGTTTTTCTGTCTTGTTTTTTAATTTGGGGGGATTAGGTTCTTTGATTATTGTTCTGATGTAATTATGTAGTTCCCATGTTAATTAAACTATAATGCCAGAAAAAAACTAGATATTATAGTCTATCATGCTCATAGAATTTTGAAATTTTCAGATTGAAGACTGAACAGTGATCTAGAAATCTGTCACAGTTTATATGTTATCATATAACATACCTTATATCATATAACATATTTTATTACATACCTTGCTTTTATTTGCAAGGTATGTAATAAAATGTAATAATAACCAGAAACAAATAGATGAGTAGCATTTGTTAGTTGTTTATAATGTGTGAGGTGCTGTTCTAGCCCTTTTCATAAACATTTTGCTCATTTTTCAGAAAAGGAATTTCAGGCTTATCTAAGGTCACATAAAGTAGGGCTGAGGTTCAGAAAGGATCTGTCAACATGATTAAACATTACTCAATACCTAGTTGTTTAGCATTAAGTAAAGGAATATTTTTATATAATATAGTTTTTGCTCAGGATAATGCTTTTATGTTTTATTTATGTTTTTCTAGTTAGAAATTAACTTTCTAATTTTCATTATTCCACTTATGAGGACTTATTTTGGTTAACTATATGTATTAACTATCTGTTGCTGTTGTGAAATACTACCACAAACGTAGTGGCTTAAAAGAACTCAAATTTATTAATATTTTTCATCTTTATCTTATAGTTCTGGAGGACAAAAATCTTAAATGGTTTTCACTGGGCTAAAATCTAGGACTTCCTTTCAAAGGCTCCAGGAGAGAGTCTGTTACTTTGCTTTTTCCAGGTTCTAGAGGCTGACTGTAATCCTTGGCTTGTGGTCACTTCTATCTGCAAGCCAGCAGTTATGACATTTCAATCTCTGCTTCCGTTGTTCCCTCTTCTCTGACTTTGATCTTCCTGCTTCCATCTTATTAGGATCCTATAATTACACTGAATTTCCCTGAATGATTCAATATAATTTCCCTATTTCAAGATCCTTAATTTATCTGTAAAGTCCTTCATTTGTAACAGCAGGAGGGCAACACATGACATCACTGCAATGTGTCAACTCAAAGTACACGATACAAATATCTACAATGGAGCAATATACTTTCTAAATGTTCAAAGATTACATTTAAAAATGTGAGTCAAACAAATCAATCATAATAAGTGTATTCTTTTCCAAAGAATCACAGAAGAATAACTTTATCTTAGAATTCTTGTTTGTTCTTTTAAAACTTAGTAATAAAATTTTCTTCTGAGGAAAAATTGAAGGTTTTGAGAATCACAACATATGCCAAATTCCCCAAAGAACACAGAACCAATGATTCAAGGAAGATTGTGAGGAAAGGTAGTTGTTGAAGGATTATTTAAAAGAAGCCCTGCATTTTATGTTCTGTGTCCATCCCTATTCAGAGAAGATGGCCAAAGATTTTTACTATTTTTGGTATTAAGTATGTATCTATTGAGGAGATGGGTGCATATAGCTAATCTACACACATAGGGCCCTATAATAAAATCTAATTTCATGGGAAGAATAAATTAGATAAGGTCATCCTATATCCATAGTTATTACATTTCTCATTGTGAATAGTTAAACTTGTATTCTGGTTTATAGATAAATTATTTCTGAGGTTGCTGGTGTGAGGTCATGCATAGGTAATATAGTCACTCTCAATGTATCTTGAAATTAACTTTTTTAAGCCTACAACCCTTAAAGCTAGACTTTACAAATTTGTGAATTCATGATGTTAATACTTAGAATGTTAGCTAGAGATGACTTCTCCTAACATCATATTTATTTTACCAGATACCATTTATAAAAAATCTATACCCTTGCTCTTTGCTCAAGCTGGTCTCAGGAGTGGGCAAGCAACTAAGAAGATTGTCAACCAAGTATAGAACAGAAAAGATTTATCCCACAGCCACTGGAGAAAAAGAAGAAAATGTTTAAAAGAACAGATATAAGGACATACTGCCATTTGATCACAGCCAAATTAAATTGACTTTAAAGACTCCTTCTCAAGATTCAGACTATATCAATGCAAATATTAAGGGTGTTTATGGGCCAAAAGCATATGTGGCAACACAAGGACCTTTAGCAAATACAGTAATAGATTTTTGGAGGATGATACGGGAGTACAATGTTGTAATCATTGTAATGGACTGTCATGAATTTGAGATAGGAAGGAAAAAATGTGAGCACTATTGGCCTTTGTATGGAGAAGACCCTTTTAAAACATTTTGCACCATTTAAAATTTCTTATGAAGCCGAACAAACAAGAACATACTACTTCATTAGGACACACTTACTTGAATTTCAAGATGAATCTCATAGGCTATATCAGTTACATTATGTGAACTGGCCAGACCATGGTGTTCCCTCATCATGTCATTCGATTCTGGACTTGATAAGCTTAATGAGGAAATACCAAGAACATGAAGATGTGCTTATTTATATTCATTGCAGTACAGGCTGTGGAAGAACAGGTGCCATAGATTATATGTGGAATTTAATGTTTTTAACTTAATACAATGTTTAAAACATTTTTTAATGCCATTGCCTGTGTCAATTTTTAACTGAAGAATGATTGACTTACAATATTATATTAGTTTCAGGTGTACAACATAGTGATCCAATATTTTTATACATTACAAAATTATCACCACGATAAGTCTAGTTACCATCTGTAATCATACAAAGTTATTATAATATTATTGAACTATATTCCCTGTGCTGTACATGACATCCCTGTGACTCATTTGTAACTGGAAGTTTGTACCTCTTAATTTCTACGTATTTCACTCATCCCCCCACCCCTGTTCCCTCTGGCAAAAACCAGTTTGTTCTATGAATCTGTTTCTGTTTTGTTAGGTTTGTTCATTTGTTTTGTTTTTTAGATTCCACATATAAGTGAAATCATACAGTATTGTTTTTCTCTGTCTGACTTAGCATAATACACTCTAGTTCCACTCATGTTGTTGCAAATGGCAAATTTTCATTCTTTTTCATGGCTGAGTAATATATATTCATCATATGTACATGCCACATCTTCTTTATTCATTTGTCTATTAATGGGCACATAATTAAACTAAAAAGAGATGATTTGTGCTAAATGAGAAGGAAAGCAATAAAAATAATGCAATTCGCAATCTGAAGCTTTTGAGAGAAATTCAAGTGAGGAATGACATCTTAAGCATATTTAGTCTTAAATTGTGGTCTGATTATAATATTTTTGTTGAAGTACATTTTTGGTGGTCTTGATTGCAATCTGTGAAGTCATTCATTTTTAATTCTAAATATAGAATTAAATTTAATTAAATCACTGTTGTGCTAGTTTTGGAAAAGTTTTTGCTGTTTTTGTTTTCTTGCACAGATGTCTCCTAATTGCCTGCTTTTAGTGACGTTATTTTAGATATCAAAAATTCACATTCACATTTAACAGCTTTCTAAATAATCAGATGTGAATTAATTTCAGTTTTTTAATACTCTATTCTCCAATTTTGGATCTTTGTTACACAGCTCTTAAAGGCCAGAAGCTCATATTTTCAATTCTGGCAGATGGAGAATTTGCGAAAAGTTTAACAAAAATGTTGGCACATATCCATTCAATATATTATGCTAAAAGTAGCTCTAGTTTTTAATATAAACTGTATTTTCTTAACAGATTTGCTGTTTCCCCCACTCTTTGTCTTTAAGGTGCACAAACTTTGTATGATATTCAAATGACCAATCAGATCGTGAACAATTTAATCAGTGAAAAGCAGCTATGCTTGGGTAGCTCAAGAATATGTGTCTCAGTGTTTTAAACCACAACAAATCTGGGTTTTGTTGAGTTAGTGGGCGAAGGGAATTCCAAAGATTCCAGCCATTTTTCCTGGCCTATATATTATAATTATGATTTAATGTAATAGTATTTGTTGCCTTATGTATTGCGTTTCTCCTATGTTGGGTGCATATATATTTATAACTGTTATATCTTCTTCTTGGATTGATCCCTTGATCATTATGTAGTGTCCTTCCTTGTCTCTTGTAACATTCTTTATTTTAAAGCCTATTTTATCTGATATGAGTATTGCTACTCCAGCTTTCTTTTGATTTCCTTTTGTATGGAATATCTTTTACATCTCCTCACTTTCAGTCTGTATGTGTCCATAGGTCTGAAATGGGTCTCTTGTAGACAGCCTATATATGGGTCTTGTTTTTGTATCCTTTCAGCGAGCCTGTGTCTTTTGGTTGGAGCATTTAATCCATTCATATTTAAGGTAATTATCGATATGTATGTTCCTATGACCATTTTCTTAATTGTTTTGGGAGGTCTTTTTCTTCTTTTGTGTTTCTCACTTAGAGAAGTTCCTTTGGCATTTGTTGTAGAGCTGGTTTGGTGGTGCTGAATTCTCTTAGTTTTTGCTTGTCTGTAAAGCTTTTGATTTCTCCATCAAATCTGAATGAAATCCTTGCTGGGTAGAGTAATCTTGGTTGTAGGTTTTTCCCTTTCATCACTTTAAATATATCATGCCACTCCCTTCTGGCTTGTAGAGTTTTTGCTGAGAAATCAGCTGTTAACCTTATGGGAGTTCCCTTGTATGTTATTTGTCATTTTTCTCTTGTTGCTTTTAATAATTTTTCTTTGTCTTTAATTTTTGCCAATTTGATTACTATGTGTCTCAGTGTGCTTCTCCTTGGGTTTATCCTGCCTGGGACTCTCTGCGCTTCCTGGATTTTGATGGCTATTTCCTTTCCCATTTTAGGAAAATTTTTGACTACAATTTCTTCAAGTATTTTCTTGGGTCCTTTCTCTCTTTCTTCTCCTTCTGGGACCTCTATAATGCAAATGTTGGTGCATTTAATGCTGTTCCAGAGGTCTCTTAGGCTGTCTTCATTTCTTTTCATTCTCTTTTCTTTATTCTGTTCTGTGGCAGTGAATTGCACCATTCTGTCTTCCCGGTCACTTATCCTTTCTTCTGCCTCAGTTATTCTGCTATTGATTCCTTCTAGTGTAGTTTTCATTTCAGTTATTGTATTGTTCATCTCTGTTTGTTCTTTAATTCTTCTAGGTATTTGTTAAATATTTCTTGCATCTTCTTGATCTTTGACTCCATTCTTTTTCCAAAATCCTGGATCATCGTCACTATCATTATTCTGAATTCTTTTTCTGGAAGGTTGCCTATCTCCACTTCATTTAGTTGTTTTTCTGGGGTTTTATCTTGTTCCTTCTTCTGGTACATAGTCCTCTGCCTTTTCACTTTGTCTATCTTTCTGTGGATGTGGTTTTTGTTCCACAGGCTTCAGGATTATAGTTCTTGATGCTTCTGCTCTCTGTCCTCTGGTGGATGAGGCTATCTAAGAGGATCGTTTGTGCCAGTTTCCTGATGGGAGGGACTGGTGGTGGTTAGAGCTGGGCACTGCTCTGGGTGTTGCTCATTTTAACTTTAATCTGCTTGTCTGCTGATGGGTGAGGCTGCATTACCTGCCTGTTGATTGTTTGGCCTGAAGTGACCCAGCACTGTACGGTTCTTTGGTGGGGCTAATGGCAGACTCTAGGAGGGCTCATTCCAAGGAGTACTTTCCAGAACTTCTGCTGCCAGTGTCCTGCCCCTGTGGTGAGCCACAGCTGCCCTCTGCCTCTGCAGGAGACCCTCCAACACTAGCAGGTAGGTCTGGTTCAGTCTCCTATGGGGTCACTGCTCCTTCCCCCTGGGTCCTGATGTGCACCTTACTTTGTGTGTGCCCTCCAAGAATGGAGTCTCTCTTTCCCACAGTCCTGTCGAAGTCCTGCAATCAAATCCTGCTGGCCTTCAAAGTCTGATTCTCTGGGAATTCCTCCACCTATTGCTGGACTCCCAGGTTGGGAAGCCTGATGTGGGGCTCAAAACCTTTACTCCAGTGGGTGGAGTTCTGTAGTATAATTGTTCTCCAGTTTGTGAGTCATCACCCAGCAGTTATGGGATGTGATTTTATTGTGATTGTGCCCCTCCTACCATCTCACTGCAGTTTCTCCTTTGTCTTTGGAAATGGGGTATATTTTTTGGTGAGTTCCAATGTCTTCCTGTCAATGATTGTTCCACAGTCAGTTGTGATGCTGGTGCTCTCGCAAGAGGAAGTGAGCACAGGTCCTTCTACTCTGCTGTCGTGAGCCAAGAACTGTTTCAGTTTTATATTTTCTGTTTTAATTATTTGGGTGTTTTAGATCCAGTTCTTTTTATTAATAATATAAATTTTTATAATCTCTTGACATGACAGTAGCTTTACAATTAGTATCACTGTAGGCTATAAGTTACATGATAAAGGCACAACAACTGTCTTTTGTGCACCATTGTGTATCTACAAGTGGATAACAGCTACTCAATTAGTAAGTGATTAATA
>RJWK010018737.1:7231-33151 GCA_004363435.1 Platanista minor
ACCGCAAAAAAAAAAAAAAAAGTTGAGTCAGAATTATGAAGGTTGGCAAATGACTTAATTTTGGCTTTAAACTAGATTTGGTAGACCTGTGAACGTTTTCCAGGGAAGGAAGATTTCAAAAGTGCTGTAGAAAGATCAATCTAGTGATCATCACATAGGAGGCTACTGTAGTATCCTGGAGAGCCCTGCTGCTCAAAGTAGGACCCACAGGCCAACAGCACAGGCAACACCTGGGAACTTGTTAAAATGCAAACTCCCAGGTCCCACCCCAGACCTATGGAGTCAGATCTGGATTTTAATAAAATCCTCAGAGAATGTATGTGTACATTAAAATGTGAGAGCAATGCCCTAGACATCATAAAATAGCCCCTGAAAAAAAGAAGGGGTGGATGCAAGAGAAACTGTGCTTCAAAGAAATAATAAAGATCAGAGAAGACAATAAGGTTTCAAGATTAGGTTGCAGGAGTATGTGAAAACTGGCCCAAGAAGCAAATTCATAATGGGTTTGACTGTAGTTAATGGCTTACAGCTGCATTGCTGCTAACTTTCAAAATAATTTAAATTGTTAAATCATAGTAATGTTTCAATTTGGAAAAAAAAAATCAATGGAAATCCTGCTATTACTACCTTAACTCTCGAAGATTTTACATGGCTTATGTTTTAAATGAAGCTATGCATCAGATTTTCCATTTTCTGTCTTACAATGTGGTAGATTTAGTCTTCCTCCAAATTCCCTTTGTCACTAACCTGGGCATTTCTCCAAGCCCAAAGATAGTAATGAAAATTATAGGCTCTTCCTACATACTTTTCTTTTTTAAGCAACTAGATCTGGGTTCCATATCAGCAAGCCTCAATCCTTCCCGATTTTCAGAGGCTTTTTTTTTTTTAACACAAGCAACTCCACAGTCCCGTCCAGAACAAAAAGCCTTCAAAAGAAGCTAAGCTCATTAGTGTGCAATTAAGGATGCTGATTTTATATAGTTTATATAATTTCTTACCAGAATGACTTGAAGTATTATAAATATCATGATAGAATTATAGAAATGTGGAAGTATCTTAAACAGTCAAGTGTTGAAAAAGCCAATCATTAAAATAGAGTGTTGTCAATTTGGTTAATATGATATAAACAATATAGGAATAATAATACAGAAATAGAAAGGTGAGCCCCTCTGTGTAACACGAATGTATCAACACCACTCTAAAAATGTTTTACCTTCAAGCTAAAGTCAAAATTAAGAAAATTTAGCTGATTTCAGTAACATACTGGTTCCCTCAAAAACAACAGAAAACTTATCTACAGACATGTTGAGCAATTAAATCTATGCTTACACTTAAAACTGAATAGTAATAGAAAGCTAAATAGTAATAGAAAAAACAATTTTTAGAAGTATCTCTGCATTTTTAAAAAATGCCCCTCAGAAGACAGAAAAAGATGTCTTACAACCTAATAATTTTTAAATTAATTTTCCATAATTACATATTCTCTTCCTTTGATCTCTTAATCTTTTAAAATTTCTACTCTTTTTCTCTGAGACTCACCTTTCACTTCCACATTCATCTTATGCCTCCCTTGTCTGCATCTGTTTTTTCTCATTCTATGGTCATGATCTCCAACAAACACACTTTCGTATAATCTCTCTATTAAAACTTTATTACCAGGACTTCCCTAGTAGTGCAGTGGTTAAGAATCTGCCTGCCAATGAAGGGGACACGGGTTCGAATCCTAGTCCGGGAAGATCCCACATGCCGCGGAGCAACTAAGCCCGTGCGCCACAACTACTGAGCCTGAGTGCCACAACTACTGAAGCCCGCGTGCCTAGAGCCTGTGCTCTGCAACAAGAGAAGCCACCGCCCTCGCACCGTAACGAAAAGTAGCCCTCACTCACCACAACTAGAGAAAATCCCTCGCACAGCAACGAAGACCCAACGCAGCCAAAAATTAATTAATTAATTAAAATTTAAAAGTTCACCCTAAAAAAAATAAACTTTATTGCCTATATTTCAGTATCAAAAACTCAAAACTTGGTGCACGGGGAGTGTTCAGGGATTCTGCTGGTCTCTGTAATTCTTCTATGTAATTAGTTTTATTACATATCTAAACAATATAGGATACACGATCTTTTCTCCCTGAGCACTTGACATGCACAAACTCTTTATTCATCCCTTGCTCACAAATTTTTCTCAAAAGTGTATATGTGCACATTCCTTTAGGATATACTGCTTCAGAGAAATTATGCAGACTGTGTATGGAATGTCTCACTTTCCTTTATGCTGATTGTTCAGAAGTTAAATTGCTTGTTGGACTGTGTTAATATCTTTGCTTCACAAAATATTTTGCTTCCTGATATTAAAGAGATGGACACTATCTATTCAAACATTTCTTATTAGAACAGCATTATTCTTACAGAATGGCAGAGACTATTCAGGGAATAGCTTTGAAACAACAATTGTTACCAGAATACACCTTGTCCCTAGATTATGCAAAATAATTATTTATCATATAAAAATCTCATTGGAATCCAGAAGTTTTAATTGGTCAAGGCAAAGGAAAAAAATAAATGAGGCAGCATTTCCTAGATAAGAGTCCTGGGACTTGCTTGCAGGATAATTAACTTTTAATTAAACAAAAGGCAAAAGAGGTGCTATTGAAATCAAACTGGGTGAATAAGGAAAGGGATCTAAAATATACATTTATGCTGACATATATATGGTCTTGGAAAATGGGCCAATTATGAGTGGGTCGTTTTGTATACTCAGTGATGTAGATATTTCATAAATAAATAACTTTTTATCAGTCTCAGTGAAATGGACCTAGCTAGAAGTCATTTTCAATCTCTCCTCGTATCCCAAATGAAGCATTAATGTCTACAACTCTGTGCTTATGATAAAATATGCGTGGGTTTAGCCCCATATTTGAACAATCTAAAACTTTCCCTGTAGGTTTAATTTCCTTAGCTCCCCATTTTAAAGACTTTTTTCAGTAAAGAGAATTATCGTGGTATGATTTGTCTTCATTTGGGTTGTTATTATTCATTTTCCCCACAAAATTGCTTTGTGAGAATTCTCTGGTGCTTAGAGCTTCCTTAGAATAAATAAGCATGCTCCTTTTTATTCTGCCCTATATGCTTTTTAAGATGGAAGTAAAATTTGAAAAAATTTTATTCTAGCAAATGTAATATCCCTCCACATTCTTTTTAGCATGATAAAACAATTTGATTTAAATAAGCCACATATTAAAATATTAAAGATCAGATAATCTGCCTTCTATTTAAACTATTCCATACAACAGAAAAAGATAAATTCCCCCAAATTATTTTATGAAGATATGATGAGCAAAATTTTTAAATCCTGATAACATAGTTTTTATTTTATTTTATTTTATTGGAGTAAAATTGCTTTACAATGTTTTATTAGTTTCTAGTGTACAATGAAGCGAATCAGCTATATGTATACCTATATCCCCTCCCTCTTGGACCTCCCTCCCACTCCACTGTCCTACCCATCTAGGTCGTCACAGAGCACCAAGCTGAGCTCCCTGTACTAATACAGCAGGTTCCCACTAAATATCCATTTTACACATGGTAGTGTATCTATGTCAAACCTAATCTCCCAATTTGTCCCACCTTCCCCATCCCCCCCATGTCCACATGTCTGTTCTCTACAACTGTGTCTCTATTCCTGCCCTACAAATAGGTTCATCTGTACCATTTTTCTACACTCCACACATATGCATTAGTACACAATATTTGTTTTTCCCTTTTTGGCTCACTTCACTCTGTATGACAGACTCCAGGTACATTGACATCTCTACAAATGACCCAATTTCGTTCCTTTTCATGGCTGAGTAATATTACATTGTATATATGTACCACATCTTCTTTACCCATTCATCTATCATTGGACATTTAGGTAGTTTCCATGTCCTGGCTATTGTAAATAGTGCTGCAATGAATATTGGGGTACATGTCTTTTTCAATTATGGTTTTCTCAGGGTATATGCCAAGTAGTGGGATTGCTGGGTCATGTGGTAGTTCTATTTTTAGTTTTTTAAGAAACTTCCATACTGCTCTCCATAGTGGTTGTATCAATTTACATTCCCAACAACAGTGCAAAAGGGTTCCCTTTTCTCCACACCCTCTCCAGCATTTATTGTTTGTAGACTTTTTGATGATGGCCCTTCTGACTGGTGTAAGGTGATACCTCATTGTAGTTTTGATTTGCATTTCTTTAATAATTAGTGATGTTGAGCATCTTTTCATGTGCTTCTTGGCCATCTGTATGTCTTTGGTGAAATGTCTTTTTAGGTCTTCCTGCATTTTTTAATTGGGCTGTTTGTTTTTTGATATTGAGCTTCATGAGCTGCTTGTATATTTTGGAGATTAATCCTTTGTCAGTTGCTTCGTTTGCAATTATTTTCTCCCATTCTGAGGGTTGTCTTTTCATCTTGTTTAAGTTTTTCTTTGCCGTTCAAAAGCTTTTAAGTTTAATGGGTCCCATTTGTTTATTTTTGTTTTTATTTTCATTACTCTAGGAGGTGGGTCAAAACATATCTTGCTGTAGTTTATGTCAAAGAGTGTTTTTGCTATGTTTTTCTCTAAGAGTTTTATAGTGCCTGGTCTTACATTTAGGTCTTTAATCCATTTGGAGTTTGGAGTTTATTTTTGTATATGGTGTTAGGGAGTGTCCTAACTTCATTATTTTACATGTAGCTGTCCAGTTTTCCCAGCACCACTTATTGAAGAGGCTGTCTTTTCTCCATTGTATGTTCTTGCCTCCTTTGTCATAAATTAGGTGACCATATGTGCATGGGTTTGTCTCTGGGCTTTCTATCCTGTACCATGGATCTATATTTCTGTTTTTGTGCCAGTACCATACTGTCTTGATTACTGTAGCTTTGTGGTATAGTTTGAAGTCAGGCAGCCTGATTCCTCCAACTCCGTTTTTCTTTCTCAAGATTGCTTTGGCTATTCGGGGTCTTTTGTGTTTCCATACGAATTGTAAGACTTTTTGCTCTAATTCTGTGAAGAATGGCACTGGTAGTTTGATAGGGATTGCATTGAATCTGTAGATTGCTTTGGGTAGTATAGTCATTTTCACAATATTGATTCTTCGAATCCAAGACTGTGGTCTATTTCTCCATCTGTTTATGTCGTCTTTGATTTCTTTCATCAGTGTTTCATAGTTTTCTGAGTACAAATATTTTGCCTCCTTAGGTAGGTTTATTTCTAGGTATTTTATTCTTTTTGTTGTGATGGTAAATAGGATTATTTCCTTAATTTCTCTTTCTGATTTTTCGTTGTTAGTGTATAGGAATGCAAGAGATTTCTGTGCATTAATTTTGTATCCTGCAACCTTACCAAATTCATTGATTAGTTCTAATAGTTTTCTAGTGGCATCTTTAGGATTCTCTATGCATAGTATCATCATCTGCAAACAGTGACAGTTTTACTTCTTCTTTTCTAATTTGGATTCCTTTTATTTCTTTCTTTTTTTTTTTTTTTAATTTTTGGCTGCACTGGGTCTCTGTTACTGAGCATGGGCTTTCTCTAGTTGTGGTGAGCAGGGCCTACTTTTCGTTGTGATGTGCAGGCTTCTCACTGCAGTGGCTCATCTTGTTGTGGAGCACGGGCTCTAGGCTTGTGGGCTTCAGTAGTTGTGGCTCGTGGGCTCTAAAGCACAGGCTCAGTAGTTGTGGGGCATGGGCTTACTTACTCTGAGGCATGTGGGATCTTCCCGGACCAGGGCTCAAACCCGTGTCCCCTGCATTGGCAGGCAGATTCTTAACCACTGCACCACCAGGGAAGCCTGGATTCCTTTTACTTCTTTTTCTTCTCTGATTGCCGTGGCTAGGACTTCCAAAACTATATTGAACAAGAGTGGCAAGAGTGGACATCCTTGTCTTGTTCCTGACCTTAGTGGAAATGATTTCAACTTTTCACCATTGAGAATGATGTTTGCTGTGGGTTTGCTGTGATTATGTTTCCCATTTTCTGGAGAGTTTTTAACATAACTGGGTGTTGAATCTTGTCAAAAGTTTTTCCTGCATTTATTGAGATGACCATATGGTTTTATTCCTTAATTTGTTAATATGGTGTATCACATTGATTGATTTGTGCATATTGAAGAATCTTTGCATTCCTGGGATAAATCCCACTTGATCATGGTGTATGATCCTTTTGATGTGTTGCTGGATTCTACTAGTATTTTGTTCAGGATTTTTGCATCTGTGTTCATCAGTGATATTGGTCTGTAATTTTCTTTTTTTGTGATATCTTTGTCTGGTTTTGATATCAGGGTGATGGTGACCTCACAGAACGAATTTGGGAGTGTTCCTCCCTCTGCAATTTTTTGGAAGAGTTTGAGAAGGATCAGTTTTAGCTCTTTTCTAAATGTTTGATAGAATTCGCCTGTGAAGCCATCTGGTCCTAGACTTTTGTTTGTTGGAAGATTTTTAATTACAGCTTCAATATCATTATGTGTGATAGGTCTGTTTATATTTTCTAATTCTTCCTGGTTCAGTCTTGAAAATAGTACATTTCCAAGAATTTGTCCATTTCTTTTTGGTTGTCCATTTTATTGGCATATAGTTGTTTGTAGTAGTCTCTTATAATCCTTTTTATTTCTGCAGTGTCAGTTGTGATTTCTTCTTTTTCATTTCTAATTTTATTGATTTGTGTCTTCTCCCTTTTTTTTCTTGATGAGTCTGGCTAAAGGTTTATCAATTTTGTTTATCTTCTCAAAGAACCAACTTTTAGTTTTATTGATCTTTACTATTGTTTTCTTCATTTCTATTTCATTTATTTCTGCTCTGACCTTTACGATTTCTTTCCTTCTACTGATTTTGGGTTTTCTTTGTTCTTCTTTTTCTAGTTGCTTTAAGTGTAAGTTTAGATTGCTTATTTGAGATTTTTCTTGTTTCTTGAGGTGAGATTGAATTGCTATAAACTTCCCTCTTAGAACTGCTTTTGCTGCATCCCATAGGTTTTGGGTCATTGTGTTTTCATTGTCATTTGTTTCTATGTATTTTTTCTTCTTCTCTGATTTCTTCAGTGATCTCTTGGTTATTTAGTAGCACACTGTTTAGCCTTCATGTGTTTGTGGTTTTTACAGTTTTTTTTTCCTGTAATTGATTTCCAGTCTCATAGTGTTGTGGTCAGAAAAGATGCTTAGTAAGATTTCAATTTTCTTAAATTTTCCGAGGCTTGATTTGTGACCTAAGATGTGCTCTATCTTGGAGGATGGTCCATGTGCACTTGAGAAGATAGTGTATTCTGCCACTACAGGTGGAATGTCCTATAAATATCAATTAAATCTATCTGGTCTATTGTGTCATTTAAAGCTTGTGTTTCCTTATTTATTTTCTGTTTGGATGATCCTTCCATTGGTGTAAGTGGGGTGTTAAAGTCCCCTACTATTATTGTGTTACTGTCAATCTCCCCTTTTATGGTTGTTAGCATCTGCCTTATGTATTGAGGTGTTCCTATGCTGGATGTATAAACATTTAAAATTGTTATATCTTCTTCTTGGATTGACCCATTGATCATTACATAGTGTTCTTCCTTATCTCTTGTAATAGTTTTTATTTTAAAGTCTATTTTATCTTATATGAGTATTGCTACTCATTGCGGAGCACAGGATCCGGACGTGCAGGCTTAGCGGCCATGGCTCACGGGCCCAGCCGCTCCGCGGCATGTGGGATCCTCCCGGACCGGGACACAAACCCGTGTCCCCTGCATCAGCAGGCAGACTCTCAACCACTGCGCCACCAGGGAAGCCCTGGTCTTGTAGGTTTTTACCTTACTCCTTCATCTGTGACATATTCTTTTTGTCATCTCATTTTTTTTTTTTTTGATGTGTGGGATTGTGTTCCTGTCTTACTGGTGGTTTGACCTGAGGCTTCTAGGACTGGATTTTGTAGGCTGTTGGGTAGAGCTTGGTCTTGCTGCTGAGATGAGGACCTCTGGGAGACCTCATTCCAATAAATATTCCCTGGGGTCTGAGGTTCTCTGTTAGTCCAGTGGTTCAGACTCAGAGCTCCTACTGCAGGAGGTCTGGCCTGACCCCTGGCTCATGAACCAAGATCCCACAAGTTGCATGGGGCAGCAAAAAACAAAAAAACAAAAAAGAAAAAAAGGAGCAGAACAATAACAAAGAGTAAAAACTAAAATAAGATTCAAAAACTAACAGATATGTTAGAAAGAATAAAAAAAATAAAAATACAGATGAAACAACAACCAGAAGGTTAAACAGAACCACAATAGTAAAAAAAAAAAAAGGAGAAGGAAAAAGCCAGAAAAGGCCTTGGCTGTGGAGGGCGGAGCTTAGGCAGGGACTGGGTTTAGGCGGTGGTTGGGGCCTATGCTTAGGACCCACAGGGTTGGAAAAGTCTCTGGGGGTTTGGGGAGTGGGGCTTAGGCTTAACGCAGCAGGAGGGGCCCAGGAGTACCTCTGGCCTTGGAGGGCTGAGGACCAGGTCCAGGACCACAGCAGGCTCACCGGGCCCAAGTGGGCAGGGTAAAAGCTAAGCGTGTTCTCCCTTGATCCTCCATCCTGGAGGGTTCCACCCGACTGGCCTCTCTTCTTCTTCCCCCCCCACTCCCTCCTATGTCCCTAGGACCCACACGGCTGGAGGGGGCCCTGGAAGGCAGGGCACCAGACCTGGAAGCCCAACAGGCTTCCTGGGGCCGAGTGAGTGGGGGCTTCTCCTGACCCCTTGGTCCTGGAGGTCCCCCCCCCACCGTCACCCTCTCCTCGTCCCCCCTCCTCCCTCCCTCCTATGCCCCTAGGACCCCTGCAGCCGGGTTGTGGGGGTGGGGACCTCAGAGGGCCGAGGACCAGTTCCAGGAGCTCAGCAGGCTTCCCAGGGCCCAAGCGGATGGGGAAAACACCCACCGCGCCTCCCCTGATCCTCCAGTCCTGGAGGTTCCCCCCCCCAACCGTTTGCCTCTCCTCTTCTCCCCCCCTCCTCCCTCCCTCCCATGCCCCTAAGGCCCACGAGGCCGGAGATGGCCCCGGAGAACAAAGGACCAGGCCCGGGAGCCCAGCAGGCTTCCCAGGGCACAACTGGGCAGGGGAAATGCTAGGCACGCTCCCCCCGATCATCCAAGTCCCTGAGGGTCCCTCCAGGCATGGGAACCCCTCCCCATTCCCAGCCACCCCTCAGGGGTGGCTGCCAGTCCTGTCCAGCCTCCACTTCTCCTCTCCCCTCACTCCCCGCCACGTCCTACCCGGTCGCTCAGGGGTTCCTCCCATCTCCTTGGGCGCCGAGGTCCCCCACCAGCGTCTGGCAAGAGCCCTAGTTGTGAGGAGACACAAACTCCGTGCCCTCCCCTGCCGTCATCTAAATCCTGATAACATATGGGTTGATCGATGTCTCTTACAAATTTGGATGCAAAATTATAAATGAAGTAATAACAAGTCAATTCAACAGTATGTTAAAAGCCTGATATGATGATAAAGTAGAATTTCTATTAGCAATAATACTATTGTTCATAATTGGAATATTTAATATCACATATACAAATACAAGCAAAAGGTATATGACCTATAAAAAGTCAACCGGAGGGGCTTCTCTGGTGGCACAGTGGTTGAGAGTCTGCCTGCCGATGCAGGGGACGCGGGTTCGTGCCCCGGTCCGGGAAGATCCCACATGCCACGGAGCGGCTGGGCCCGTGGGCCATGGCCGCTGAGCCTGCGCGTTCAGAGCCTGTGCTCCGCAACGGGAGAGGCCACAAAAGTGAGAGGCCCGCATAACGCAAAAAAAAAAAAAAAAAAAAGTCAACCGGAAATTCCTACAGTTATTCCTGTGTAAAGAACTCTAAGTAAAATATGATTAAGAAGAAATTAAATACGCTAAAGACTAAAAGAAACAGAGAGAAAAAAGTGAAATCCTGAAACCATTTTTATTAAAGTTCAGAATAATGTTGGAATACTTACTAGGACTATGATTATTTAATATTTGTTTGGAATTTCTAACAATTGCAATAGTATAAAAAAGTAAAATATTTGCTATGAATGTTGGAAGAAACAAAATCATCTATACTTGCAGATGAGATTATTATATAGCTAGAAAACCCAAGAAAGTCTATTGAAAAGCATTAGAAGTAATAAGAAAATTTGATAAGGGACATACAAAATAAATATGTTACAATCAACAGTTTTACTTTTTTATCATTAATACAGATAGAAATGAAAATTAAATCAAAACATTCTCATAACAACAGAAGCATGAAGTTCCTAGGAAGGTACAAGAGCTATATAAAGAAAACAATAATATATTATATCATATTATATCCATTCCAAATTAATAGATACATGTAGCATAATTCCACAAACATTAAAATTTACTATGAAGCTACTATAATTAGGAAAGTAGTACTGGAATAAATTTGGAGAACAGAACAGAGAATCTACATTATATCCAAATATACCTGAGAACTTTATGTATGAAAAAATTACTTAATTCAGTACTACTCAATTAGAAACCCACATAAAAAAATACAAATTTAGACTCTTTTATATTTTTTTAATTCCAGGTTAATTAAATATTTTTAATAAAATGCTAAAAATATTAGAAGAAAACCCTTGATAAAAATCTTCATAAGCAAGACAGAAAACCAACCATCCATTAAAGAAAAAAGATAGTTCTATCTGGCTATATTACCATAAGCAGAATCTATGGATAACCTATAGACTGTGGAAAATATATACAGTATATATAATAGCCAAAAGAGTTGAAAAGTTGATAAGAACTCAAAAATTGGCAAAGACAAAAGCTTTAAATTCATAGCAAAGGATATATAGACCAATCATTTGAAAAGACGTCAATAGCAATATTCTTGACTGTGGTAAAAAACACATAACATGAAATCTACTTCCTTAAAAATTTTTAAGTGTACAGTACAGTATTGCTAATTATATGCACAGTTATACAGTCGATCTCTAGAACTTTTCATCTTGCATTACCGAAACTCTATACCCACTGAACAGAAACTCTCCATTCCTCCTCAGTAGAATTCATTTTTGTCATTCCACGTCAGTAAAATTTTTAAAAATTCAAACTAAACAAAAACAGCATCATTTTTTAGTCTTCACATTCTCAATTTAAAAAAAAAAGAAAAAGGTAACCCCAGTGCTGGCAAGGATGCAGGGAAACGAACACTCTTTTACATCAATGCTGGGAGTCTAAGTTATCGCAAACATTTTAGAAAGAAATCAAGAATTATCTATTAAAATTAAAACTTCACGGGACTTCCCTGGTGGTCCAGTGGTTAAGAAACCACCTTCCAACGCAGGGGACGCGGGTTTGATCCCTGGTCGGGGAACTAATATCCCACACGCGGGGGGGTAACTAAGCCCGAGCACCTCTACTAGAGAGAAGCCTGCATGCTGCAACAAAAGATCTTGCATGCAGCAACGAAGATCCCTCAAGGAGCACCTAAGACCCGAATCAGCCAAAAATAAAATTAAATAAATTTTTTTAAAGTTTAAAAAAAATTTTTAAACTTCACATACCTTTGACCCCCAAATTCTATTTTTTTAAATGTATCTGACAGAAAGAAAAAAAAAAAGGCATTATTATGTAGTGGTATTTCTATAATGATTTTACTGAAGTATTATTTATGGTGATAAAAATTAAAACTGAAGATATCTATATGTCTATAAGCTAGGAAATACATCTTAGTGATGTGTTTTTCTACTATTTTTTTCAGGCAAAGAAACATATATATTAATATATGTTTATATATGTTCATGTGTGCCAAGAACAATGCTGGAAGGATATACAGCATATATTAAGTTGATTACCTCAGGAGGAGGGGTGTAAGACTGGAGACACTGGAGTAGGGGGATGCTACTGTTTTTCCTTTATTTATCCTGGAAATCTTCCACTTGTTAAAAGAATATGATAGGACTTCCCTGGTGGCACAGTGGTTAAGAATCTGCCTGCCAGTGCAAGGGACACGGGTTCAATCCCTGGCCCGGGAAGATTCTACATGCCCTGGAGCAACTAAGCCTGTGCGCCACAACTACAGAGCCTGCACTCTAGAGCCCACGAGCCACAACTACTGAGCCCATGTACCACAACTACTGAAGCCCACGTGCCCTAGTGCCCATGCTCCACAAGAGAAGCCACCACTCACCGCAATTAAAGAAAGCCTGTGTGCAGCACAGAAACGCAATGCAGCCAAAAATAAAATTAAACTTAAAAAAAATTTTTTAAAGGTAATATTAAAAAAAAAAAAGAACGTGATAATATATCATGAAAAATTTTGGCCAGAATAGATTTTAAAGTTATCTTGTCCATTCACCTTATTTTACAAATGGGTAAGTAAAGCCCAATGTTCAGGTTCCCCAGGTTATGCAGCTATGGCTCAAAATGAGAGTCTTGACTCTCAGATCAGCACTCTAACTCAAAATATAAAATCAAATCCTGAAAATAAGTTTCAACTAACTCTATAGCAAACTCTTTTATGAGCCCATTGCATGATACTACTAATTGCTTGTCTTCTGATCTGCCTATGTGATTTACACACAACACACACACATTCTTTCCCTAGCATATAATGTGTTAAAATTCCAATAAGTTAAAAATCAATACTCCCTTAGATAAATGAAGTTATCTCTGTTGTCAGAAGATAAAAGACAAAGGTGATATTCAAAATATTTATCAGTAGGTATAACACAGCCTTGAACAATCAGTCCTCAGACACCAGCACAGTCAAAACAGGTACCAAAGGTCCAGGTGTAAATATCTGTTAGAAACAGCAATATCATACCTGCTTAATGCTTAAATATGTTGACACATTATATCTTTAAAAGGATTAGGATATTTTACTTGAAAATCTCATACCATACTAAATCAATTTTCCTACTAAAGAACCACTTTTAAAGAACCATTTTTTTTAATTAATTAATTTTATTTATTTATTTTGGCTGCATTGCGTCTTCGTTGTGGTACGCAGGCTTCTCAATGTGGTGGCTTCTCTTGTTGCAGAGCAGGGCTCTAGGCGCGTGGACTTCAGTAGTTTTGGCGCACGGGCTTAGCTGCTCCACGGCATGTGGGATCTTCCCGGACCAGGGCTCGAACCCATGTCCCCGGCATTGGCAGGTGGATTCTTAAGCACTGCGCCACCAGGGAAGTCCCTAAAGAACCATTTTGACAAACATTTTGGTTGTCACTACGAGCCAAGCTGCTAATGGATATGGCTACATAACACTATTTGATGTAAATAATACTAATAGTAGAATTTAACTGATTTACCTAACAAGGTTTTCATGTATAGAACAAGAAATATAAACATTCACTCTACAAATATTTATTGAATGTATCCCATTTCCCAGGTCCTCCCCTAGATACCAGGCATGCTGCAGAACAGATTTGGTTCTTGCCTTCATGGGGTTCATGACCTATGAGCAAGACAGTCATTGATCAAGTAAACAAAGAGGTAAGTATACAATTCCAAATATGAACAGGGTGCCATGAAATAGAGTAATGAGGAAGGGGGTTCATTATGTAGATTAGGTGGTCAGGAATGGCCTGTCTGGGAAAATGACATTTCATCCATTAGAGTTAAGAAGTCACCCTTATGAAAGTAGGAAACAAGTTCTCCAGCCAAGGCAAATGGTCTGCTTTTTACTTATGAGACTGGCTTATTTTCTTTAAATGAATCACAGTGCCTAATTGGTACTTCACTGGTGCTCAATATACACTTACTTATTGAATCTAACCATTGGATCCTGTGCACTATTCCATCCTCTTAGCAAAGGGCCATGTATATGTTGAACTATGGTACAATGGGGCACTTTAAGAAGAAATAAAATATTTTGAAAGTACTGTAAGTTTCACATGTTTATTTGCCACTTACACACTGACAGTAAAAGACCTAAAGCATATATACAAATAATAACTTAATCAAACATATATACAATTAACCCTTTATATAGTTCTATCTTTGTGGTTCTCACCTTTTTTTTCCCATGTCCATAATATTCACAGTTCAATACCTCCCCTTCGGTATCATCAAATTACATGGAATGATTGCCATCTGGGAAAAGGAGTTGAGAGGGGTCACAGAGGTCTGCATCACAAGGATCCTGTGCGAGGATCCTGTGCAGTTTGAAAAGAATTCCTTGGATACTGTGTTATGCTGTCTTCTAGGGAGTGCATCCTTCTGCTCCTTCCCATTTAAGAATAACTGTGGTGTTTTATGATCAACTCAGTTCAGAGCATTGATTGCTTACCTATCACATGCTTAACACTGTGCTTGGCTCTGTGGAGAATCCCAAAGCATGTTCATGCCTCAGCTTACTACAGGCCATGTTCAACCCCTATGGCTCTTTTGAACCTGGCCTTCTAGTTGCATAATTCAAGTCTTACCTATCTTCTCAGACCTACTATTAACTGAGCTCTTTTGACCACACCCTCCTCTTGAATCTATATTTTCCCTTGGCATCTATGACAACAGTCGGGGACCCTTTACTTTCCTGGCTCATCTTCCTTTCCTTGCCCCATGAAATGCTGGTTTTCCTTGAAGTTTCATAATTAGTCCTTTAATGTCGGCAATCTCTTACCCACTTGGAGCTTCTACCATCACACACACACTGATGGGTCCCAACTCTGCATCTGTGGCCCAGATCTCTCTCCATATTCTACATTCTGACCTCCTGTGCCCTCCTGACATCTCCACTTAGATGTCTCACAGATAGTTCATGATAAACACAGACACTTTTACTTTGCCCTGGATCTATGCTTCCTCCTCTAACCCCTATACTTATAATGGCTCCTTAGACCATTCAAGAATCTGGAAGTTATCCTAGTCTCTTCCCTCCTTCTCGCCTTCCATATTCAATTGATCACTTGATCCTGAGAGTTTTGCCCTCTTAAAATTCCTCTATGCTTTTCTTCTTTTCCTTGGTTAGGCTCTTAAACTGAATTTCCTTGGAGAAATTCAACAGTAATTTTTAAACTAGTCTCTGCCTTCCTAATTACCTTCTCCAACTACAAGTCATCCAATGTATCTTCCATAAGACCACCAAAGGGACTGTATTAGAATATGAAAGTACAGTATCAAGTTAAACTTAGTGTTTAGTGGCAATATTAAGGTTAGAAAATTCAGGAAAGAGAAAACTACATCTATTTTCCTCACCATGGACTCCCTCCAAAAGGATTAGGTTTCTAAGAAACAATGTCACCTGAAATACCTCGATTGTGAACTCTACAGGAACTCTGACCAAGACATTTCCACCATTAAGATTGGCTATGGAGACTTCCCTAGTGGCACAGTGGTTAAGAATCCGTCAGCCAATGCAGGGGACACGGGTTCGATCCAGGAAGATCCCACATGCCGTGGAGCAACTAAGCCCGTGCGCCACAACTACTAAGCCCGTGGCCTAGAGCCCATGTTCCACTACAAGAGAAGCCACCGCAGTGAGAAGCCTGCACACCACAATGAAGAGCAGCCCCTGCTCGCCACAACTAGAGAAAGCCCGTGGGCAGCAACAAAGACCCAACGCAGCCAAAAATAAGTAAATTAATTTTAAAAAAGAAAAAAGATTGGCTATGTGTAAGGACAAAGGAAATGGAGTATAGGACACTGTCTTTAGTAATTTACAAGAAATCATGCAGTTATGTTTCAGGGACTAGTCTCCACATTAATGCTCTGATTTGTGTCCTGATGAAATGAGACAAAAAACAGGAAAATTGGAAAGTGATATAGAGAGGCAAGAACAGGCTCTAGGAATGAAATTGAAGGTCTACTATATAATTATAGGGTCCCAAAGATGCCTTCAGGTAATTCCCCGACTAACTTTTTGCTTGTCTTGCTGGTATCACCCTTCTTTTCACTTCATTCAGGAGATTTTCATTGAGCATGTCTTCTGTGCCTTATCCTGAACACTGTAGGGTATCAAAGAGAAATATAAAACATAGCTCCCATCCTCAAGGAGCTTACAATCTAATTGAGGAGATAATACATACAAGGCAAACACACATGAAAATATACTAAACGAGGAGTTACAAAAATAAGTGGTAACAGAAAGTAGACAAGTGTAGTAAGGATGACAGAAGAAGAAGCTCGTATGTGGGGGTCCACCAGCAAGGCATGGTGAAAGGGAAGTGGAACCTGCACTGGTGTCACTGCCAAAAGATTTTGTGATATGTGCACATTTTTGTATGTAGCATATTTGAAGGGGGTCATTTAGAAGGTCCCCCACCCCAGAGGGTGATGATATAGACCAGAAAAAGTACATCAAAAATGTACTTTAGGGCTTCCCTGGTGGCGCAGTGGTTGAGAGTCCGCCTGCCAATGCAGGGGACACGGGTTCGTGCCCCTGTCCGGAAAGATCCCACATGCGGCGTGAGCTGTGGCCGCTGAGCCTGTGCGTCCGGAGCCTGTGCTCCGCAACGGGAGAGGCCACAACAGTGAGAGGCTCACGTACCGCAAAAACAAGAAAAACAAACAGAAAAAAAAAAAATGTACTTTAAAAGCAAATCATCTTGATGGGGCTCTGTAATTACAAATTTCAATTTTAAATGTAATGATAACTTGTCAACCATGAAGACTAACAACTTGGTCCAATGATTTGGTTTTCTGCCTAAGTATTGGTAAAAGTCACATAGAATTATTTCTTCTGCTCTTTGAATATCAATCAGGGAGTGGTGGGTTTCATCTGAAGATCTTCCACACCACAAAGCCCTCCAGATACAGCTCAGCATTTTGTAGAGCAAATCTTAAAAGCAGTAAAATGCTACCCTCTAGTGGTCAATGTACAAAACTGATGAAAACTTTCATTGTTCTTTACTCATTATTCAATAGCAGCTGAGGCCTAGGCACAGAGCAGTATTTAAAAGGGTTTGCAATTTAAACGACTAGAGCACTTTGATGTGATACAAGTAAACCCTTCAAGAAATGAAATTCTGAATCAGACCGGATTAAAGTGTTTCAAAACGGGGTCCAACACTCTAATTACCATGATAGCATATGAGCAGATTTTTCCTGCAAGGTATTCAAAATTCGACTTAAAACCCAATTACCTTAATTTCTGGTCCAATCCTTACCACATAGAGAACTATTTAGACTAACTGTTCAATAGAAAATGTATCAGAACCTATCTCTTGTTGTTCCCAGCCAGATGTGTTCTTTCCCTGATCCAAATTCCAGTCAGACTTGATTCAACATTTCTACAGGTCTTGTGTCCTGTTGGCAAGGAACATTTTTAGTCTTTTTGTGCCCTCTAGGATGGGCATGGCACTTGGGGAGTACTTAATAAGTATTTGAATGAATGAGGAATGAATGATGAATGGACAGATGGATATGTGATAGAGGGCAGAACAATCACCCTTATTTAAGGAGAGGAAAAAATACTATTCATTGCGCAAATACAAATACTGGCTCAGAGGCCACAGTGCACAGCTATTTTTTAAAAATCAGAAAGGCAAGAACAACTCCAAATCAAGCCTAGGATCACTACTGTACTCCTTTGACAGCAGAAATGGACACTGGCTCTGCCTACTACTTCTGTAGGCCCTACAAGGATTATGCAGGTGCTTGAGTGCAAAATCAGAGGAGTAGAAAACTTGAGAAGGTTGCAACAGGTTCCTCACCCTACTACCATTAGCTCAGGCACTGTTTCTGGTTCAGGTGCTCTGTGAATGATCGGTGATGTTGGTGGTTGTGATGCGATAACATGTAACCATATTAAAAGCCTGCCTGGTTCAGACTGTTTAAATGACCTCCGCTTGCCCTTGAAGGTGCCAGATGGGAAAGTGTGGAGTCTACAGCAGGCATTTAGACTTGGTTCCAGGTTTCTTCACACAAGACCCCACTTGTTCCCTCCACTGCAGGTTGTTTGAAGCTTCCTGCTCTTTGGTCCCATTCCTCTAACCTCAACTCCCATTTTCTGGAAAGCTATAGATAACTTGACTTGGTCATAATACAACAGACTCCAGGGTAGTTTTTTGTACCTATCTCTGCCTTTCAGCACCACGGTGTGAATAAAAAAACTCAGTGTTGTGCTCTGCTTGGGCAGTGTGACAACTAGACAACAGGCTTGCCTTTCAGCCAGGATTCCAGTTCCCTAGAGATCAGGAGGTACTGGAAGAGATAGGACATAAGAGGCAAAAATGAACCAACTAAGGGAAAGTGCCCCACACACACACAGAACATATACAGAACAATCAACACACACACGTGCAATTCTAACTGCCAAACTCTCTTCTAAAGGATGTTTGAGACCAGCGCCATTTTCTTACCATCTACTAATTCCTTGACTTCCTTTTACCACAATACACGGACCTCTCTCTTAAGGAACTCTGGTGATCTTCTTGGTGAATACCGTGATCTTTTCTCAGTTCTTATTCTCTTTGGTGTCTCTTCAACATTGGACACTTCTGATATATTTGATCACCCATTCCCAGAAGAGTCTCATGATTTTCCTCCCAAGATAATCATTGGTTAGCAGGAGTCCAAACCACTTCCATTTTTTAATAGTCCAAACAATTTGGTATGTTTTAAATGTGTGCTGTTATTAAGTTCAAAGTTTTAATACATACTCACAAAATACCGTGGTGTGATCTCACTTGGAGATCACATCACAAATCTAAACCTGAAGTCATGGTGACTGTGAAGGCCCACCATGAAAGGACAGTGACAAGCATGTCCTGCTTTTCTATCTGGCTTCTGCCTCTCCTTCAGTAATTCTTCCTCTTTTTTGCTGCAAGATTCAGTCCTCAGTCCCAGTATCAATTCACTTGCATTCTGTTGGCCTACTGCTCCTGCCTTCTAATGCCAATGATTCATTTCCTACTAATGACTACACAATTGATTTCCCAAACCTAACCTCTCACCTAAGCCTGGATTCCAATACCTCCACAGGTGCCTGCAGGACATCTAAACCTTTCTATCTGCAAACTGAACACATCACCCTGCCTCTGAGTAGCAAACTAGCTTTCCTATTTCTCCTGTCTTAAATCTCATCTCAGCAAAAGCCAAGGGTTCCGTATATGGCTACCTGTCCTATTTGATGAGTAAATAGGATGCTGAGATAGAGAAATACAACTGAAGGAGCTTGAAGCAGAGAAATCCATCTGAAGGAAATTGGTAGATAAAGCTATCTATAATGTGATGGAAGGAAGTTGTCATACCATTCCAGAACAAGAAACCCCAAAAAATAAAAGACAGAACTCTCAACTTTTATAAGGACACTGGGGCATAGGTTATGGGTAGAGAGGGAACTGTTAAGGTTGTCCAAACAGTTTAGGTATCTCTTAACAAAGTAGGAAGCTATCTCTTTCATGCCATAGATCCAAGTCCTATTCCTTAATTACACACATGTCATGGTAATAAGCTGAAAAATATAATTTTAAAATTACACTTAACTTTTGTTTATCCCTCCATAAATTATTCATTCTGTGGATTTTTGTAGGCAATTTTTAATCCCAGTATTAAAATAATCTCTCAGGAAATCTCTTTATAGTCTAAGGTCATCTAGCAGCACCATGTACAATCTGTCCTCCTCAAAGATGCACCAGAGTCAATCTTCCTCAAAGATGCACCAGAGTCAATCTTAAGCAAGTTATTGCAGCCACCTGAGTGTCTTCACTGAAGACACACTATGCATATAACCAAAAGGAAGGAGATCATGTGATGTTGGCAACTTCCCTGTGAAAAACCCTTCTAAGATGAGAGATTATGATTTCTTGCTTTCTTTTTTTTTTTGATGTAACACTTTTAATACTGTATGGGAACATGCCTCATAAAATGTGTTAGTAAATGAGGGATTTTTTAATTCTTATTAACTCTCAAAGGCCACTCACTGACACAATAAACAAGATTATCAGAGAAACTTTAGTACCATTCCTGAGCAGGTGAAAAATGCCTGGTATCAGCACTATTTTAACATAGTAGGGAAAGTCCTAGCCTATATTTTTAGATACGAAAAACAAACTCAGAAGTATGTATCTGAAGAGAAAACAATTTTTCAAATTTACAGAATATATCTGTACATTGAAATCGCAAAGGAATCCACTATTAGACTTTAGCATGGTGTCCATTTAAATAAGCAATCAGGGGAAACAAAGGCCTAAAAACAGAATTGACTGAATGGACCACCACTTCAAGAATGAGCAGGCTTTTCAATATTGAAGAATCCCTATAAAGGGTCTAGGAAACTGGATAGGTGGTGGGAAAGCATCCTATGGGGTAGACCCTCAACCCCGGTCTTGCCTTTCCAGCCTCTAAACCGCACCCTGTCTGTGGTCCCGCAGCCCCACCCCTGGCTGTGGGCAGGGTCTTCGGCCCATAGCCCCGTATACAACACTGTTTCTAGCCTCTACCTCGTCCCTTTGGCCTGATCCTGTCCCCAGTTGCCATGCTTAGCCGAGCCAAAGGCCCATCCGCATCCACTCCGGAGGGAACTACGCACAACTTGCGTGAAGTGGTCTAACCTGGCTAATGCCCGAAGCCCCGCCCCTACACGCCGAGGCTGGGAACGGAAGTGACGCAAGCGGTTCAGTCTGTCTTTCCGGCACCGAGTCTGTGTCTCCCAGAGCGGTTCCACTTTCGTGGGGGTCAGTCCCATCCCGCCTTGGTGAGGCTCGCGCGAACGAGAGGGTCCTGGGCTGGATGAGGGAGTCCAAGGACAAGTTTGTCCCAGGAGGCTTCAGGGGCCTCCTGGGGGTGGCCTGGCCCGCTCTGCTCGCGTGTGCTGGGGCCGCGGGTCCTCCAGGTCCAGCTGTGACCTAGAGATCGCTCCTGTGATCGGCTGAACCGAGTTGGGAGATGCATCCAGAGAGCGTCCACCCGGTCTTTCCACCCATTCTCTACCTCTGTTCAGAAGTCTTCAGAGTCAGGTTTGTTCATTTTTTTACGAACACGGCAGGATCACTACCTTCATGATAACCAGAAGGCACAGGGGCCTGAGCAACCTGGCTGGAACAGCGGATATTCATGTCCTCATGGACTAAAGGCACAGGCTTCCGAACAGAGAAGCACGTTCCTGAAAGAACCCGTAGACACCCCTTGCCGCACCTACCACCTCGCTGAAGGCGGGGGCTCAGGCCCGGGCGAATGTGAGAGGAGGGGCCCGGCCTGCCCAAGGAGACCCCTCTGAAAGCCCGAGCCAAACCTGTCCTTTAATGCGCTCCATACGTCCCAGAGCACTCCCTTAACGCGGGCCTTACAAAGGACACGCTGCAACGCATGACAACCAAAGCGACTCTCTCCTTCTTGCTTTCTGAAGTTTGCATCAAACAGAAAAATGTGCTTCTTAGAGTCACAATGAGTATTACCTTGACCTACACTAAATGAGGTAAGATAATCGTGATTGGATATCATCATTGGACCACAATTTCTGTCCTGAGAAAAGTAATAAGGATTGAAACTTCCCCTTTAGAAGAGCCACCCATTCTTACTGTCAGGAACCTGGCTGTAGGAAGTGGACCCTCTCTGCTTAAAAAGCTGGAATGGCCTATAGGCTACTCAACCAATTTTAGGGATCTAGGTTATTCAGATAACTGGAGATTCCTAACTTCACAGATAATGCAGGAGCAGTGCATGAAATACCTGAGTATGGCAGGGCGTTGCATTTTGTAGGAAAGAAGGGGAAACTGAAACCCTTTGTACAGTCTCTTCCTCAGTGCACTGTTCTTTCTCTTTTGTTGTAATAAGAAGGTCTGGCCCAGAGAAAAAAAGCATCCCAAATTTTGGCACTTCCTAAGACACTTCCTGGCCTGAAATTCCATAGCCATCCAGGGCTGCATCATCAAGAAACACAAAAACTTTAAGTATGAGCAAGATATAATTATGAAGGAGAATTTCCTTTTATATATAACAAATCAGTATGTATATGTTTCAGAACTAAAGATAAGTTATTTTTAAATTATCCATTTTTAAATGCTCTGTACAAATATTCCTGTAGGACAGGATTTTTAAATATAAACTGTTATTCTATTTACAAACTAAATATAATAGTTTATTGAACAAATGTTTAATATGCAGGAATGTGAACTGAAGTTCAAATTTTACTTTGGGACAACAGCTATTTTTCCAAGAGATTTATCAAGAATATAGAGAAGGGCTTCCCTGGTGGCGCAGTGGTTGAGAGTCCGCCTGCTGATGCAGGGGACGCGGGTTTGTGCCCCGGTCCGGGAGGATCCCACATGCCGCGGAGCAGCTGGGTCCATGAGCCATGGCCACTGAGCCTGCGCCTCCGGAGCCTGTGCTCTGCGACGGGAGAGGCCGCAACAGTGAGGGGCCCGCGTACCGCAAAAGAAAAAAAAAAAGATTATAGAGAAGGCTATGTGGCTGGATTCCTCCAGCAAATGGTGGCGTACCTCTATAAAATTTCTATCACAGAGTTTTTTTTGTCCTTATTCTAACCTGAACAAATTAATAACTCAATTTCCATCACAAATAAATCAGAAAGAAGCTTTGGTGAATTTACCTTGAAAGAGGAAAATTTGAAAAAAGAAAATAGCACAACATTACATAATGTGTAACAACATTCACCAGGAAAATTCTACAATTAATATAAACCAAATATATTTAGTAAAATAAGAGTTTATTATTTATCATTCAGCTATCAGCTCTAATATATTTTCTTTACTATTCTAATTTTTTTCTATTTTTAATACACCTATTCCTACAAACATGCCCAAGTCTCCATGAGCCAACGTGAGATGGTTGCTTGACACTATCTTATAGTTTCATCTTCATCAGTCTCATCACATGCAAATATTTGCAAAGATACTGACTCTTCACATCTTTCCTCAATTTCCATAGTTTCCTTACTCCCTGGTTTCCATTCCTACAACTCTTTTGAAACTTGCTCATGAAGACCGTTACTAATAATCTAACTCTCGAGTCCAATAACATTTTCTCCATCTTCATCTCAGTCAATTTTAATCAATATATTTCCCCACTAATGTCTTCCTTTTCCTTGAAACTTATTTTTCAGCAGTTTTAATCTGGCTGATCCCCTGCATTTCTTTATGGTAGTTCCCTTTCATTCTCTACCTCTCCCACTCACTGAGAGCTTTTCTCTGGTTCTCACTTCTCCTCTCATATACAGCCCCTATTCATACAGCCCCATTTTGTATCTCCACTCTCTCATTTTCCTAGGCTTAAACACTTGCAGAAATTTTCTCTTACCGCTCCCCTAAAATATGAGTTTACCTAACAGAGATTTAATAGAGCAAATGCTTTCTCCACAAAGATATCTTTGGACCTCTAAAAACTGAACACTGTTCTCAACTAAATTCTCTCCCTTTGTATTACTAATGGAAGTTAAACACACAATTCTCCAGAATGACAGTTCCCCTCCCAGAATTGCTTAAGATAATCAGCGCATATAGTCAGCTGAGATCTAAGGGATGTTTAATAACAGAAATATCAATGCATCTCTGTGCTCCTTTTGGATATTGACAGCAACTTTCATTTGGGGTCAGGGTAGATGCTTAAAACATTTTAGCAAGATGATCCTTTTTTCATTGGCCAGGACTGATGCAGACTCTGCCCACTTCTTCCCTAAATTCACCCACATAATACTGAACTAACACTGTGATAAAGCAGGAGTACACAAAAGTGTACACCTAATAATTAAGATCCCAGCAAAGCTTTTGTGGTATAACTTAAAGGGAAACCCAGTCATTTAACAAGATTAGAGAGAAAAAAGCAAATCATAGTCAATCACAGATCTATTCTTAGTTTCAGTTCTATGCCATCCACAGTCCTGAAACCCAGAAGTGAAGGTTACATGCCTGACCCTACCTGAAAACTTCATTGTAGTCTTAATGCAATCTTGAATTCATCCAAAATTAGCAACAATGGTCCCCCTCTTAAATAGGCTTTTATTGTCATTGTCATTTCCCCCTAAAGTCATTGCATTCACCCATTGTGTGTTTCATTTGGGAAGTCCTTGCCTGGGCCATGAATCTCTTTCCTCACTCTCAGTAGTTTTTTTGTTTTTTGTTTTTTTTCTTCAAACCTTCAAGTGTTCACTTGGGACTTGAGTAACTTCATGCTCAGGATATGTACAACATGAAGGTGACTGCTGGACAAAGGACGGGTTCCAGGAATCCCAAAAGTTTGTGGGAGACCTTACCAAAGTTTAGTCCTAAAAGTCATGATGACCAAACAAACATTTTATAGCTAAACAATTGGTGTTCCTACACCATAAGATTATCTTCTTGGTAGGTGACACTTTGACCAATATAAGTTATTATTTAATTCCATGAGCTCCTACAACTCATGCTTTCAGACTAGAACTTCTGGTTCCAGCTCATTTGTAGAGATTCACGATTTATGCTCTTGTGATGATTAATTTATCTTTAGCATATTTCCATCAGAAAAAAAATGCTCTAAATCCACATTTTAAAATGACTCTATCATTGCAGCATTATTCACGGTGGATAAAAGGTGGAAGCAACCCAAATGTTCATCAATGGATGAATGAATTAAAAAATGTGGTCTATACACACAATAGAATATTACTCAGCCTTAACAAGTATGAGGATTCTGACACATGCTGCAACATGGATGAAACTTTAGGACATTGTGTACAGTGAAATAAGCCAATCACAAAAAGAAGTTACTGTATGACTTTACAATACTTATATGACTAACCTGGAGTAGTCAAATTTATAGACATTAAGAATGGTGGTTGCCAGGGGCTGGGGGAGAGGAGAATGGGGAGTTATTGTTTAAAGGGTAAGAGTTTCAGTTTTGTAAAATGAAAAATGTTCCGAAGATGAATGGTGGTGATGTTTGCAGAACAATATGAATGTGCTTAATACCACTGAACTGTACACTTTAAAATGGTAAAGATGGTAAATTTTATGTTATGTGTATTTTAACACAATGAAAAAATTGGGGGGGAAATGACTCTGGTGCCATATCACTATCCTAGGACAAGTGTGTATTTTTTCTTCCCAGTGCAATGTTTTCTCATAATATAAAATACTCACCCTCTCAAACACCCCTATTCACACTGCATACATCCAGGTTCCGATTTCAAATATAATCATTCCAGTCATGGATTATAGTTAATTCTGAGTGGTACAGGTTGAAGAATGACTTACCAAACCTTCAGATAACAAAAGACAAGCAACAGAGTTTTAAATAACCTAGGTGGTTATCACTTGCCCACCTGGTGTTTATATTTACTCACCTCACTGAGTAGCCATCTCTCTTTTGTCTAGTGAACTTCAGTCTCATTAATCCACTTAGCAGCAAATACGATCACAGCTGGCTCTGATCAAAAGCTGTTCCAACTTTAACAAGGGACTTTGGATTTGTACAGAGGAGTCTGAGTCCAGAGCCATGCTTTTAAGCCACTCCACTGTATTGCCTGGATGGAACATAAAAACACTTTAAAAATTATAATTTATATTATCAGCAATATAGTCATATTAATTATAATGATTATATTACAAAGAATTGAGTCATTAAATCTATTTAAAGAGAAAAATCTGAGATCATTAAGAGTAGTTTCATAAGGGCAAAAATGTGCATATCAAATTTAGAAAGCCCATAGAAACAGAACACAGTAAATTAACTCCTTTAAAATAGGGAGAGAGAAAACCTACTGAACGCTGGCAGAAGACCTCGGACCTCCCAGAAGGCAAGAAACTCCACACTTACCGGGGTAGGGCGGACAGAAAAACCCTAGAAACAGAGACAGAGGACAGGGACGGGACCGGCACCAGTGGGAGGGAGCTGTGAAGCAGGAAAGGTTTCCACACACTGAGAAGCCCCTTCGCGAGCGGAGACTGCGGGTGGCGGAGGGGGGAAGCTTCGGGGCCGCGGAGGAGAACGCAGCAACTGGGGCGCGGAGGGCAAAGCGGGGAGATCCCCGCACGGAGGATCGGCGCCGACCGGCACTCAGCAGCCCGAGAGGCTTGTCTGCTCCCCCGCCGGGGCGGGC